>JAOWBW010001420.1:0-91163 GCA_026119855.1 Campanula takesimana
GTTGTTAACCTTTAGAGTTTGAGAATGTTTTCATTTAATATTAAGACATAGCATTTTAAACATCAAATGTCGCATATGAATTAATATCAAATACGTTTGTTAGTTCCAAACTAACTTGATTACCAAGCCAACTAAGGTAATTAATATGTCTCTCCATGTTCAAAACATGAGAAAACTTATCAACATACCTTTCATTCATCACATGAATGTTAGGCTTTAGTCAATCTCAATTTTTTCTTGCCTTTCTTGCTTGTAGGAACGCTTCCTACGCGATTGCTTATCACATAAGAATCCATATGTTTTAGATACTTCTAAGTTCCAAAACTATGGTAGCAAGTCGTAGGATAATTGACATCCATAGATTCATCACATATCTAATTAATGTCTTTGTCCCCTTAAGGCATTAGGTTTATTAGGAATGGGATTTATTAAGAATTCATAACTTCTGATCTTGCTTTAGAACGATTCTTAAGCTCATGACTAGGTCAAGGAAGTTAATCTCATTCTCTTTAAGTGGGTCAATTGCAGTAATTTATACATGATTATAGTTCAAAACATTATACACAATATGCAAATAAATATACACATTATATTTCATACCATTATCAATTAGAGATATTAAAGTATTTCATAAAATACTGCCACTAAATTATACACTTCAAATAAAACTTGTATAATATAATTTAAATGGGCTAAGATCCATATTTCACCTGATTGTGAGTCTTCTTTGGCATGAACCTCAAACCAGCTATTTAGGTAGATAACTCCTTATCAATCACATCACATGTGACTCATAGATCCTTTATGAGATTTGTGACATTTTATGTCATACATGTTTTAATCTCATCTTATGCCTAGGCCCATAACCGTATGATAGCCTAATTAAGTTTGACCACTTTAATAGTATAGACAACCTTTGCCTCATATTGCTTCTCAAACCTAGAATGAGTGCCCTGCTTTGGCAGATAAACCACACCGAAACGATCAATGTACTTCACAAGTGTTTAAATAGTGGATGGCATAAAACTTAAAATTTTGAGAAGTTTTATTTCCATAGAGACATGCATCATATATTTAATTATGTCAAAAATAATATAATATAGTCATTGCATAATGGATGCTAACTAATCAAATTAATTAACAGAAACAAAATCTTGTGATTTAATTATGAAAGCAACTTTATGGAGACGGAATCTAAATCATCTGTAAACAATTTACAGATTGGATATTTCATTCGCATTCCCAGAAACAAGGCGTAAGCCTGCCATTGGTCCATGCAATGAATTAAACCAAATTTAGTTTCCTTCTCTTGAAAACAATTTGCACTTTGCTCATAGGGACAAATTCTGAAACTTTGTTTCCGCAGAATATCTATAAATTGAGAGCACAAAACCGACGGTCGAAACTAAGCCAAAAGGCATCAACATTCCCGTACTAAAATCAAGAAACCAAGTAACTTCTCTATACGGTCGAAACTAAGCCAAAAGGCATCCACATTCCCGTATAGATTGGTCACTTGTTTCAAGATAATTCATTGTCTCATCAATTTCATAAATTACATCAATTTTAACTCTTCAGAATTCTGATTTCTGCAGACTTTCTGGATTGAATCATATTTCAGGAAACACGGTTTTGAAAACCAGCCATCTGAAACCAGATTCGATTTCTGATTCGAAATCTGTAAACGATTTACAGAACAATCAGAAAACCAAAAAAAAAAAAAAAAAAAATCTGCCAGAAAACCATATAGGCGCCGTACGGCGGGCCATCAGGCATACGCCGTCTTTGGAGCTGTACGGTGCCTCCTCCCAGTTTTCCAAATTTCTAGAATTTCAGAAATTCGATCAATCCCAATCTCATGTTCATGCATTAATCAGATTAAACCAACACGAATTTATAAATTACGAATTTTATTAGATCTAACCAATATCATGAATAAACAATTTATAACATATACTAATTAGATCTAAATTATCAATACACATAATCCAATTATTTATTGATAGTCCCAACATGCAATTATTCATATAGTTCACATCAATATAATAATTACATAATCCCCATATTCATGCTCATAAATTTCATATCGCATATAGAATTCAAATCACACATTCATCTTTATTATCATGCAAAATTCATATAATCGAATTAAATAATTTAAAGATGATGTATTAAAATAATCAACAACGAACGGGGCTCTGATACCAATGTTGGGTTTTGATGCATCATGCGCAGCGGAATAAACATTAGATCAAGCACCATGAGCCCAGATCCGTGCATGTTGATTAAATTAAATACAAGATGAAAAAAACTAACCCTTGAATATCGTATCCATGAACACGGACTTTAAGGTGCTAACGCAAACACCCTCTATCGGTATCCACACGTCGAACGGATATCAAGAACACCTTCTTGATCTGGATTGCTAGACCCAAGGCTTGATGAAAAAATGATTTCTTCGTATGAATTATTTTGCTCCATTGATCATTGTATTTTGATGATTCACACTCTCAAAATAAATAATCATTGCTCTCTATAATTTATTGTTTCTAAAACAAAGGTTTGTGATTTTTAAAATCACCATCAGAGGCTTTCAAACCCGACTGTATATCACATATAAGGGTTTGACCTAATTCTGTTTGGGATCGAGATTCCTTTTCGCAAAAAAAACTGAACAAACTGGACTGGTGCGGGAGGACAGCCGTACGGCTCATGAAGAGCCGTACGCCATAAACAGCACCGTACGGATCCAGTTCTAAAATCCCAAATTTTTCGCCTTTTACAATCCATTCTATTGTGTGTGACCCAATAGGATTATACTAAGTAGGCAACGAGTCCGAACCATTCAGAACCCGTAAGTCATAAGCGGACTCTAGCAAGCCATTCTGACTACCCAATTAGTACAACTTTGAAAGTCCAAAGTAACCTTAGAGAACATATCACAATCCCTTTGTCACGCGATATCATATTGGACATAAGTCATGGTCCACGTCAACTTATGTTGTCCAATGCTTTCTTGATCCCGAGTAGATTGATATGAGAAAATGACATTGAACACATCAATTCATTTGGGCATGGCCATGCACTATCATCAATCTCACTCATCGAGTGGCCAAGCAGATATCTCTCTTGAAAGAGGGACAAATCTCATCTTGAATTATCATTCTTCCCTATATGAATCTTATTATGCCAATCGTAGCCTTTATAACTACCCGGTTAAAGGTAGCGTTTGAGTATGTCAAACATATTGTTCATCATGTGGAAGACCATGATAATCTTAGGTCTAAGGATTCAAATGATATAACTATTATGAGATTTAATTATGACATTTGACCATGACATAAATCTCACAACGGGTCTATCCAGTACCTTGTTCTCCAACAAGTACCCACAAGTTTAATCCATATCCTATGAACCATAATAATCACATGATTATCCATTAAACTCATGCTAGCCCTTCATAAGTGCTAGGGACAATTATTATCATAATAAACATGCAAAAGATATAATAATCGGGTTTGTTATCTCTATAACAATGAAGCTATGATATAACGCATAGGCCTTTCTCAAGGGCCTAGGGCATAATATCCAACAAGACAAAGTACTTAATTGTTCAGTATGCAAGACTCTTGGAAAAGAACTTGCAAGGTTGTCTAAATGACAATATTCTTGGCAAGACTTAGTCTTAGTGGAAGACTAGTGAGAAAGAATACATGATTAAGATTCCATATGCTTCGGCAATTGGATCTATCATGTATGTCATATTATGTACTTAGACGGGATAACTCGTATACTTGGAGTATGATGAGAACGAACTAATCATATCCTAGTAAAAGTCACTAGATAATGGTCAAGAATATCCTTATGTACTTGAAAAGAACTAAGGATGCATTCTTGATGGTTGTTGGCATGGGAGATTGTTGGGTATGCATATTAGTTAACCCTCCTATATATGTTAGAATTGATTGATACCATCACCTAAGTTTATTTTAAGGACTTTAGGACCCTATGTAAGAAGTTTTGTAACTTCAATTTTAGCTAAGTCCTCTTTATAGACTAGGCTTAGTGTTTAGGGCTGAAGCTTTGGATTTGAGGTCTCATGAGCAAATGTCTAAGTGTGATGCGCATGACCTTCATGCGCAGCACCATCTGCGCATACCTATGCGCATGATTTTCATGCGCAGCGCAGATATACCTTAGTCAAATATCTTATTTCCTGACCTCACCTTTGTATAGCTTGGAAAGCGTTAGGTAAAGCTACGCTTTTTGGTATGAGTCAAAGTGCTGATGTGGACAATCTACAATGTGCTCACTCAGCATACACGTGGATGGAGAGACGCGCCTCAGTTTGAAAATTCAAATTGAAGACAGCTGTCACCCTTCTAGAAGATATCTGAAAGCTGTCAACTTGCTGTCTCCAACGGCTATAAAGGACAGCTGCGCACCAATCACATTGTGACAGCACATCGTCCTTGCTGAAGCTCCCCAACGGCTAGTTCTTGGAGCTCCACTATAAATAGCCAGCTCTTCCTCCTTTTCCAAGCTGCTTGTGCTTTTGCTTTCAAAAAGAAAGTTTTGAAGATTTGAAGATTGCTTATTCATTTCCAGAATTCCCAAGATCAACCTTCATACCTTCATACTCATCCAAGCCCAGATCCTAAACAGCCTTTGTATCACCAGAATTTTTTGTACTCTCCATCATACAATTCATAAAGCCCAGAATTCTGTCACACACACACCTCTTGAAGTTTCGATCTCATCGATCTTACTTCTAGAGATACACCGGTTATTGTCTAGGATTTGTTCTTTCATATATTATAGATCTTTGAGATAGTTTGTTCTAAATCGTTGTAACTTATTGTCTTGCTTCGATAGAATTGTGTTTGTATGCTTATTGCCTTAGTTCCATTTTGCGCCAATCTTTAAGCTAAACTTAGTGCGTGCGTATTTACACTTCTGCACATTCTCCCTGCGCATAAGTGATTGCTTTAAGTTTCCGCTGTGCATTTCACACTTTTGTTGCGCGCTATACTTAGCCAAAATAAGACATGTGAGCATTAGTCATTGTTTTGTAAAAGGGTTTGAAAAGAATTTTTAAAACGCTATTCACCCCCCCCCTCTAGCATTTTTCATACCCTTGTTGCCCTTCTGGGACCAACAGAGATGATCTAGTAAATGGTTACATAGATGCATGCTTCCACATCGACAAGGATAATTAAAGATCGCAGTATAGT
The DNA here is from genome assembly GCA_026119855.1 of Campanula takesimana. Lineage (NCBI taxonomy): Eukaryota > Viridiplantae > Streptophyta > Magnoliopsida > Asterales > Campanulaceae > Campanula > Campanula takesimana. The sequence goes on from JAOWBW010001420.1 coordinate 5,235, forward strand.
CATAAGTTTAAAGCAGGTGCTATTAGTTGGAATAGTTCCAAGCAAATACACTATAAATTATTCTACGAATAAAATTGAGTATTTAGTTACATGAGTTGTAACTAAGGGAGTTGTTTGAATATAGATGTTATTAGTAAAACTAGAAATAGTTTCTAGTACTACTAATCCTATGGACCTTTATTGTGAAATAATGGTTATTCCACAAGCTAAGGTGCCAAAGGCTTATCTATGATCCAAACACACACTCAGACATTTCCATCTCTACGAGAAATCGTTGACATGGGAGATGTCAAAATATGCAAAATACCTTATGATGATAACAAGGACAATCTTCATACATAAGATCCTCCACATGTTGTTATGATGGTCATAAGCTAAGCTCAATGGTATTGGATACGTATTGATTGGGCCTAGTGCAAGTGGGAGATTTTTGGAGATTATGCCCTAGGCCATTGAGAAAGGCCTTACGTTACATCATGTTCTCATTTGTTATGGAGATAACAACCTTGAATTATTATATGTTTTACATGTTTATTAAAATAATCCTCGTCCCTAGTACTTATGAAGAACTAGTATAAGTTTAATCGATGATCATATGATGATCATGTGTATATGATACAAATTAAACTTATGGGTACTTGTTGGTGAACACGTACTGGACATAACCCGCCTATGAGATTTATATCATGGTCAGATGTCATAATTAAATCTCATATAGTTATATCATTTGATATCCTTAGACCTGAGATTATCATGGTCTTCCACATGATGAAAATTATGTTTGACGTACTCAAACGCTACCCCTCACCGGGTGGTTATAAAGGCTACGATTGACATAATTGGATTCTTGTAGGGAAGAATGATAAGTCAATATGGAATTTGTCCCTCCCTCAGGAGAGATATCTGCTTAGGCCACTCGTAGAGTGAATTTGATGAAATGCGTGGCCACGCTCAAATGAATTGATGTGATCAATATCATTTGCTCATAATCAATCTACTCAAGATCGAGAAAGCATTGAATAATATAAGTTGACGTGGACCATGACTTATTTTCAATATGATATCGTGTGACAAAAGGATTGTGATATGTTCTATAAGGATAACGAACTTCGTTAAGTTATATTAATTGGGTAGTCATGATGGCTTGCTAGAGTCCGCTCATGGCTTATGGGTTTGACCTTGGTTTGACTCATTGCCAACTTAATATAATCGTATGGGGTCACACACAAAATAACGAATTGATCAAAAGGCTAAAATTGGATAAAGCTGAAAGTCTGGTACGTTCGGCCCAAATGGCACGAATGTGCGGTTCTGTGAAAGTGCGGTTCTGTTACCATGCGGTTCTATGAACGTGCAGTTCTATGACCATGCGGTTTTGTAAACGTGCGATTATATAACCATGCGGTTCTGTGACCATGCGGTTCTGTGCGCATGACCGTGCGGTTCTGTGCGCACGACCGTGCCAGTTTTCAAGAACGGCTGTGCTATTTCAGGGATTTTAGGAATTTAGAGGAGAAAGCAAGAAAGTCTGGGAAAAATGGAGTGGTCCGGGAAAACCTGCATAGGGACCCAGGCGGACCTATGTAGGATCCAGCCGGACCTCACTTGTGACCCGGGCGGATCTGTCGGTTTCGGCATGGGACTTTCCTATTCTGTTTTCTTGCGGGTTTAGACACTTGTTACCTATTTGGAATAGGTGTAACAAATATATAAACAGCCTCTAGTTGCCCTAATCAGCCCCGGGCATTGTGAATGAAATACATATGTTTGAGAAACATATTCTTGAGCCTAGATTGAGAATTAAAAGCTCAAGAACACCAAAATTCATATAGCCTTTGAAGATTAAAAAAGTGTGTTTTTTAATGGGTCTAGCAACCCAGATCTAGAATGGTTCTAGATATTCGTTCGCGTGTGGATACACATAGAGGATGTTTGCTTTAGCATCTCAAGTTCGTGTTCCTGTGATCCTGATTCAAAGAACGCGAAGAACGAGGAGATCAAATCTTAAAGCTTGAAGATTTGAAGATCATGAAAATTTTTAAACGCACAACATGGTTAGTATTCTAAATTCACCTTGCTATTAATTTAATTATCATGAATGGATCTTGGGGCTTAGGGTTTTGTTGATTTTATATTGCCGTCTTCCGCTGCGCATGTTCCCTCAAAACCCAACAATTTTAATTTTAAATTTAATTTAATTTATAAGTTAAGACTTTTGATAATCCAAACATTAAGTCATATAATAATTCATGGCCTTTAAAGACTTGTCGCATAAATAAAGTAGAATTAATTCATGATGGATCTAGCATTTGATTTTAAAACACTTTTCATATTCAATTAATCATTAAAATTAGTTTGCATCTTTTAGGACTTATTATATGAACATATATTTATTATATGTTTTCATTTTTAATTTAATTTGATTCATATATAAAAGACTTTTGATGATCCAAAATCAAACTACTCATTCATCTTTCTTTAAGATTTATAACATAATAGTTTAAATGAGCTCTTTTTCCCAAAAAGCTCTCATTATGGATGCTTAAATTGAAGTGACAATTAATAAATTTTAATGAATTTTATCATTTTCATCCAAATCCAAACTTTCATATTCCATAACTTATGACCATTAGATATATGCATGCATGCATTAGTACACGAATAAAGATTATTAATTCACGTGTTGTCTATATTTTAATAATTATTATTCTTGATTTAATTAGTAACATATTTACGTATATTTTCTGATGAATTCTTTATCAGTTTGATATAGACGAAAGACCTGTGCTCCACCCCCGTGTTTTAGGTTTGTTTTTTATTTTATTTTTAGGAAAAATTAAGGTATATTAATAGTATATTAATAGTACGGGTGTCAAATTTTGAACTTAAATTTTTATTTTTACTATTTGAAAAACATTCAAATTAATTAGTACTACATGCATGATATAAATGACATGAATGACTGCTTTAACGAAGACACAATATTGAATTTAAGAATAAATCATATTATTCAACATAAAAAAATTGAAAACAAAATGTAATAAAAGAATAAAGCAGCATGTCTAGTACTTGTTACATTGATTGTAGTCATAAGAATAATGAAGCAAGAAAATTAATAGTATTGATGTAGATAATGAATGAGGGTAAGCATAATGAATAGACACATTCTAATGTCGAAAACATTGAAAGGTTAAAAAAACTGAAAAGTTAAGCAAATTGAATAATTAATTAAGAAATATGAGTATTAGAAAGGCATTGGGATCAAAAAGATTTGTTAATAATGGTGTAAAATAAATATTTTAATTAGCCGCATTAAAAATTTTTGAGAAAAATTAATTCTAAATAATACTTGAATCTTCTAACATTTCGGCATCTTCAACTTTCACTGACCATACCCCATATACAATTTGGATTAAATTATAACACTACATTAATTTATCTTTGAAACAAATTAATCTTTATGACTCATGAATTTTAATCATCCTCTGAGTTTTAAGTTACTAATATAATTGAGTTTATATTGTATTCAGACTATTATAAAAATTACATTTAATAAAGACATTTACACTATTACCGGTAGCAAAGACATCTCACGTTTGGAAATTTTACTTTTACAATTAATTTCTATGCTTTTGGATATATTGAATTATTTAAAAAGATAAAATTCAATATCACGTAGAAGCACGAAACAAATTGAGTAAGTTCAATAGGGAACTTCAATATCAATATGCAATTAGTTTCATGTTTTTGTTCAATAGATTCAGGCATTAAGCAACATAAGCTCATAAATATGATAAAAATTAGGTGTACACTATAAATTTTGTAAACCTATCTCAAATGAATTCACAATTTCACATATACTAAAACACAAATTACACAAAACTTATACAAAAATCATTCTTTTTTATTGTGAATATTCATACAAACTTGATCACCATTAGTATAATCATAGCTACATTTTTCTTTATAAATCTCTTTTTGGATGGGTCTATTACCCATTTGCTATCACCTCAGTCTATAAAATGTATTTTCACTTTCGCTTCTGATTAAAAATAAAAATGGGCATTTATTTTATAAAAAAAATAATATAATTAATTAGAAAATTAAACTAACATAAAAATGTTAAAAGCTCAATCATCTTGCTACTTCTAAAATATTTGTTGCCCACCATAAACGAGAAAAGTACATTTTTCATCCCTCACCTAATCTATTTTTTACCTTTTCGTCACCAAACCATTTTTTTTACTTAAGAATCCTTAAACTACGGGATTTTTTACTTAAGAATCCTTCCGTATGTTGGTCATCCATATTGTCGTTAAGTATTGCTGGTGTGGCATGATGACGTCATGTTTTTTATATTTATGATGCTGACTAAGCAAACAAACTCTGATTTAAATGTTTATATTAAAGTGTAAATTAAAAAATGTAAATCTTTACCCCCACCCTTTCCCATCAAAGGCAAGCACTACCTTACCTCACACCACTGACACTACCATCATTCACCACCACCACCACCAACCACTGGCACTACCAACCAACCACCGGCACTACACCAGTCTCATTCCACCATTAACGTCCGTCTATACCAGTTTTCAACACCATCAATAACAGTTTCAACACTACCATCAAACTCCATCTCCAAAATCATCAAAACCCAATTAAATAAACACAAAATTCACCCAAATCTTCAAAAACCATATTCAAACTCACACATCCACCATCTTTAAAAACCCAGATTCAAAAACCAGATTCAAACTCACACATCCACCATCTTTAAAAACCCAGATATGATTTTAAAAACGGATTCAAACTAACACACACGCATAATCAAACTGAACGCACCATGAAATCAAACACAAAAATCTATTCAGACATGAAATAAAAGAATCTAATTTCAGTACAAAAATCTAATCAAACAAAAAATCTGGGCAAGAGAAAGAACGAGATGGAGGGAGACTTTGATTTTTGAAGAAAATGGTGAGGTTGGTCGGCGGGTTGCGAATCAGATCTTGATCTAGCAAAACACGACCAGCCGCCGGTAGTTTTGATGGGTAAAAGTGAACAGAAAAGGAGCAGGGAGTGGGAGTGGGAGATGGATTTGACCGGTGGAAAGATATGCTTGCATATTATCACTGCACATGCCTTTGCGGAGAACACAACGTCGTTGGAGAGGAAGGTAACGATAGCGCCGGAGACGAAGCATGTCACGGCTAACTGGTGAGGGGCGATTGGACGGTGTGGGGGAGGGGGAGGGTGACGGCGCCAGACGGGAAGGGGGGAAGGGTTTATGCCTCGAAAGAAATAGAACGGCATCTAATGCGTTGGGATTTGGGAAGAAGGGACGCGATGTATAAGTTAGGATTTAATTTACTTTCTAGTCATTCTTATTTATTGACAATTAAGTTAGGGCCTGAAGTTTAATATTTCACACTTAAAGCCCTTAATATTCCAAATGGGCAATGTACCCTGCCAACTAAGCAAAACAAATACCACATCACTATGCCACATAAGCGGACTAACGGAATTTTGGATGACAGACTGACGGAAGGATGACATAATCCCAAAAACGATAGGCTAAGGCTGAAAAGGTAAAAAAAAAAATAGGTCAAGGACGAAAAGGTAAAACATAAACTAGTTGAGGGACGAAAAAAGTACTTTTCTCCACCATAAACCAAAGAAGTTTAAACTTTGAATTCTTTTGATCTCCTTCTCCTCCTGCAATTCATAAAAATGTTCTTGAATTATAGAAGATCTTCAAATTAAAGTTTAGGATAAAAAAATATTAGAAAAAATAATACATTAAAGATTAATTGATTTGCTTGTGCGCAAATCATTTTTTTTAACTAATGCAAATATTTTAAGAAACATAAAAATAAGTATTACCTGCATCACTTACGATGAGCTACTTATCATCTCAACTTGAAGTCTTCCATTATATAAAAACTTATCAGATAACATAAAAATGTTTAAAATTATCGACTATAATACATCCAACCAATGTTTTTATATCAATAATTGAGTTTATATTGTATTCAGACTATAAGTATAGATTTATTTTCACTTTTCTTATTGTACATTTAAAGTTAGCTCGATACACTCAAAGCTAACTCCATTTATTTCATTAATGACTTCTTACTATGGATAAAATTTTATTTTTCTTGTTTTTTTTAAGTAAAAATTATAGATCTTTAAAAAAAATAAAAAAAAAGTAAAAAGTATAGATAATAGGCGTGTATTAAAACTTTTACAATCTATCTTCCCTACAATTCAAAATAATAATCTATCCATTTTTCAAGCATTATAATTCGCCCTCTATTTTTCTAAATATACTCATTCTCTCTTCTTTTTTTAATCGTTTTGCAGTCTTAAAATTTGAAATCTGTAGTTTTACTGTCATCTTTTTTATTATTATTTTGTTGTGAAAAAATCATGCTAGACGCAATTTAGTAATTTATCATTAACATTTATTGTTCAAAAACTATTCAGTATAAAGAATATGTCAAAACGATAAACTGAATTGAATATTGTTTTTTACGATAAATATTTAATTGAATGTTGGGTTATACAAAACTACACTCTCTTTTCTCAAATAAAACAACTATTTTTTCATATGGTATAAAATCACTTAGAATGATAGAATCATGCTTTAAAAATGCTAAATAGTTATATAAGCATTAATGTTTTTTAAGCAGATTCATTAAATTTCTTAAAAAAAAATCATCCAATAAACTTTTCGAAAAATTGAAATAATAAATTTCATTTCTTTGAAATTCTATCCCTGCAATTATTGTTTCACCTCATACGTTATTTTTATATTGATGTTGCGTATACGTGTATTATAAAATTAACCAAAACATCTTCAAAATTTTTATAACTAAAACTAATTTTTCCTTTAAGATTAATTTTCTTACATTAAACTTAACCATTTGAAAGATAAAGTAAACTTCAGATTATTATATTTATTTGAAATATTTAATTTATTCGTCGCATAATTAAGATCTTATAACAATTTATTATATTAACATACTTATTTTTATAAGCAAATATGTACGTTCATAAAAGTTCTTTCATAATTCATTTGCATCTTAATTAAAGGCGGAATCAATTGAAAATCTCATGCAAAATTTTTAGTCATATAAACTTATTTAATTTTTGAAAGAGAAAACCAAACTAAGTAAAAAATGATTTGAACTCCTACTTTTGGTGATTTACCGAATTAAGAGCTATTCGAAACATTTCTTTTATCTTATCGAATGTACAAATTCAAAAGAAAATAGATACAGATGGGATAAACATTGAAGAACATAAAATTTTATTTATTTGACTTTTCCAAATACATTTACTGAGTTTCCATTTTTAGAAGTGGTATTTGAGCGGGAAACTAAAATAGAAAGGGGCTCTATCTACTTGAGTCATTATATATATAGATGGGATATATTATACAACAAAAACTATGCTTGAATTCTTTTGACCATCACTAGTTTTAATTATTATTAATCATTTATTGTTTGTAAAAAAGTTTGAAATATATAAAGAATAAATCACTATTTTAAGAATAATTCATGGAATGCTTTCTAAAATAATTTCATCATTAAATCGTCAATAAGGTAAATATCATATTATTGTTTCTTCATGACATAAGGTTACTAATTTCAAGTAAAATACTACAATAAAAAGAAAATGTTGTGTTAGAAATTAAAATATGTGTTGGAAAAAGTGTGTTTTGAAGGAAATAAAGAGTATTTTCTTAAATGAATTATTTGTCGAAATGACAAAATGTTTGTGGGTTTGTGTTCTACTCCATGAGGACATGAAGATTGATTATTCATTTGTCCAATTTGGTTAAGGGATGAGTGAGATATGAAGGCTCAAAGTAAGTGGGTTGGAATGGGGATAATGTGTTATCCCACATTGAAAAAATATGTGAAAGTGGGTAAGTTTATATACTACTATGCTTTCCATAGTGGTATGAATGTGTGGCATAGAGGCTCTCTCTCGCGCACAGGTGCGCAGGGGGGGTGCAAATCAAGGGCCCGATTTGCCTACCGGCGAAATGGGCTGCTCACGCGAACCCACTTTTTGCTATTTTTTTTGGACAAAACAGTCCAGGCCTTTGAGTTTCTTAATCAGTTTTGGTAAGCTGAAACACTTAGGCTTCCAAATTAACTCTGTGTTAATTCCTCCCTTCAGTTTACCTTTGAGTGCTATATTAACAGACCTACTCCACCAGTTTACACACACGAAATGTTCCACCAACAGTCCCTTGCAATCTTTTTGTGTTGCATATTGATAAATCCCTCTTTCTGTTGCTCTCCTGCATTCTGCATTGGTGGTGATCAAGACCAAGCTCAGTATCAATTCGCCGGAAGTTCCTTTGTGCACTTACATTCCGGTCCGCGTCGTTTCATCCTGGGAAGCAACCGTCCATCCTCAAGCACAATTTGGTGAGGGGACGAAATTGCTTTAAGGAGAGTGTGTTTCACACGACTCGGGAAATTTACAGTATTGGTTTTAATTTTCTGCTTACTGTTTCAATTTTATTTTAAATTCTGCTTCTGTTTTTCATTCATATTATTCTATTAGTTTTTCATATTTTGTTTAACAATCTTAAAGTAATTTCACGATTCCTTCTTTGAAGGATAACGGGAAAAAAAACAGAACTGAACAGAAAACGAAAATAAAACAGTAACTAATGGTTTCTGATTTCGTTTCAGAAATGACTGTTGACTCGAGCAATGCTAACAAATCTGCAACTGGTTCGGGAAAGGATTCCGAGACTCCTCGTACGGAGGATACGAATCGTGTGGAAACCAATTCAAGGAATGTGGTTGTTCCAACTGTTCCGGCTCATCATAGTGAGAAACCGGAGAAATTTGTTGGCTAAGATTTCAAACGTTGGCAACAAAAGATGCTCTTTTATTTGACTACCTTGAATTTAGCAAGGTTTCTCAAGGAAGATCCGCCTGTGTTGGGTGAAAACGAGGCTGATCCGCAAGCTGTAATCGCTCTTGATGCTTGGAAGCATTCTGAATTTCTTTGCCGAAACTATGTGCTCAATGGGTTGTCGGATACACTTTACAATGTGTTTAGTGTGAAGAAGACGGCAAAGGAGTTATGGGAATCCTTGGAGCATAAGTACAAAGTTGATGATGCGGGTACAAAGAAATTTATTGTAGGCCGTTTCCTCGACTACAAGATGGTAGACTCTAAAACTGTTAGGAGTCAAGTGGAAGAGTTTCAAGTTATAATTCATGAAATTCTTGCTGAGGGAATGATGATGTGTGATAACTTTCAAGTGTCTTCTATCATTTAAAAGTTGCCTCCCTCTTGGAAGGATTTTAAGAATTATTTAAAACATAAGCGAAAGACTATGGATGTGGAAGCGCTTGCTATTCGTCTCCGTGTTGAGGAAGAGAATAGGGTTGCAGAAAAGAAGTTGAATCACCTTCTTGTGGCAAAAGCTAATGTGGTGGAGCATGGTGGTGGTAGCTCCAAGAATAAATGGAAAGCTAAAGTTGTGCCCGGAAAAGGTTCTAGTTTGAAGGCTAAAGGAGGAATTTCAAAGAAGAAATTTGTTGGAACGTGCTATAATTGTGGTATTGCGGGCCACAAGTCCTCCGAGTGTAGAAAGCCTACGAAGCAAGTTAATATGGTTGATGTTATGACAAATGAAGTTGCCGATATGACTTTGCTGGCGGTAATTTCCGAGGTAAATTTGGTGGTTCAAACCCAAATCAATGGTGGATCGACACCGGGGCTACTCGACATGTTTGTTCCAACAAGGACATGTTTAGTACATTTGAAGGTTTTAAAAGTGGAGAAACATTGTTTATGGGAAATTCGGCTACCTCCGAGGTGAAGGGTAAAGGGAATGTGGTGCTCAAAATGACTTCCGGAAAAGAGGTGACTCTTAGTAATGTGCTTTATGTTCCCGACATCCGAAAAAATCTAGTGTCCGGTTCACTTTTGGTTAAGCACGGGTTTCGTGTTGTGTTTGAATCCGATATGGTGACATTGTCTAAGAGTGGAATGTTTGTAGGCAAAGGCTATATGAGTGATGGTATGTTCAAGCTTAGTGGAATGGTTGTGAAAGCAAATGTAATGGCTAATAAGCCAAGTGGTATGGTTGCAAATGTAATTGCTAATAAGCCAAAAGTTAATGAAATGAATAATTCTTCTGCTTACTTGCTTGAGTCCTCTAATTTGTGGCATGATAGATTAGGACATGTTAATTATGATACTATACGTAGATTAATTAACTTGAATTGCATACCAAAATGTAAAATAGACTACAAACATAAATGTGAAACTTGTGTTGAAGCAAAATTCACAAAACCTCCGTTCCACTCTATTGAAAGAAATAATGAACCACTTGATTTGGTTCACACGGATTTATGTGACTTCAAGTCAATACAATCACGAGGGGGCAATAAGTATTTTATGACTTTTGTGGATGATAGTACAAAATTCTGTTATGTGTATCTTCTCAAAAGTAAAGATGAGGCAATAGAAAAATTTGTTCTCTATAAAAATGAAGTTGAAAATCAACTTAACCGGAAAATAAAAGTCATAAGAAGTGATCGTGGTGGTGAGTATGAATTTCCTTTTGAAGGTATTTGTGCTCAACATGGAATAAAACATGAAACAACACCACCTTATACACCACAATCCAATGGAGTTGCGGAACGGAAAAATCGGACTCTAAAGGACATGATGAATGCCATGTTAATTAGTTCGGGGATACCGGATAACATGTGGGGTGAAGCCGTATTGTCGGCTAACTATGTGTTAAATAAAATGCCTCGAAAGAAAATAAATAAGATCCCCTACGAAATGTGGCATGGAAGAGTGCCATCTTACCAATACTTGCGAGTGTGGGGGTGTCTTGCGAAGGTTGCAATTCCACCACCTAAAAAGGTGAAAATTGGACAAAAAACTATTGATGGCATATTTATTGGGTATGCTCACAATAGTAGTGCTTATAGATTTCTTGTGCATAAATCAGAAATTGAAGATATACACAAGAATACTATAATGGAATCAAGGAATGTTTCTTTCTTTGAAAATGTGTTTCCATGTAAGAGAGACGGAGCTAGCTCGTCTAAAAGAACACATGATTCAATAGAAGAAGAAGGAGATGAAGAAAATCATCATGATGGAAATGATGAAGAAGAGGTGGAACCTCGACAGAGCAAACGAGGTAGGGTAGAAAAATCTTTTGGCCCGGATTTTTTAACCTATATGCTTGAAGGTGAACCACAAAGTTACAAAGAGGCCGTGAACTCTTCGGAATGACCTTTGTGGAAAGAGGCCATAAAAAGTGAGATTGATTCCATTTTACAAAATCACACTTGGGAGTTAGTGGATCTTCCTCCGGGAAGTAAACCACTAGGCTATAGGTGGATTTTTAAAAAGAAAATGAAGACGGACGGAACAATCGACAAGTATAAGGCAAGACTTGTGATTAAAGGTTACAAGCAAAAGGAAGGCCTTGATTACTTTGACACGTATTCTCCAGTTGCGAGAATAACATCTATAAGGATGATACTTGCCATAGCTGCTTTGCGGAATCTTGAAGTACATCAAATGGATGTTAAAACAGCCTTTCTAAATGGAGAATTAGAAGAGGAAATTTACATGGAACAACCGGAAGGGTTTTCTGCGCCAGCGGGGCAAGAAAAGAAAGTGTGCAAGTTAATAAAGTCTTTGTATGGCTTGAAACAAGCACCAAAACAATGGCATCAAAAGTTTGATCAAGCCATGTTGGAAAGTGGATTTAAAATAATTGAATGTGATAAATGTGTCTATGTTAAAAGTACGGAAAATGGCTACGTCATTTTGTGTCTTTATGTAGACGACATGCTTATCATAGGAAGTTGTGATAAGATGATAAAATCCACAAAGAATATATTGAACTCAAAGTTTGACATGAAAGACATGGGTTTAGCTGATGTAATTCTTGGCGTGAAAATTTCTAGAATTTCAAATGGACTTGCTTTAAGCCAGTCACATTATGTGGATAAAATTCTTGAAAAATTCAGCAAGGATGATTTAGCTACAGCTAGAACCCCAATCGACATGAGTCAACATCTCTCAAAGAATAGAGGCGAACCAGTTTCTCAAGTTGAATACTCGAGAATCATTGGAAGTCTAATGTATTTGATGAGTTGTACAAGGCCAGATATTGCTTACACAGTTAGCAAACTGAGCCGATATACAAGCAATCCTGGAGCGGAGCATTGGAGAAGTATAGTGAGAGTACTAAGGTACTTAAGACATACTCGAGAGTATGCATTACACTATACTAGACATCCAGCTGTGATTGAGGGATATAGTGATGCTAATTGGGTATCCGATATAAAAGACTCAAAGTCTACGAGCGGATACGTGTTTACATTAGCAGGAGCAGCTATATCATGGAAATCTTCTAAGCAAACGGTTATAGCTAGATCCACAATGGAATCTGAGTTTATAGCGTTAGATAAATGTGGTGAAGAAGCCGAGTGGCTACGCCAATTTGTAGAAGATATTCCAAGATGGACAAAGCCTGTGCAACCAATATGTATACATTGCGATAGCCAATCAGCAATTGGAAGGGCACATAATCATTTGTACAATGGTAAGTCTAGACACATACGTCGAAGACATAATACCATTAGACAACTACTCTCAACTGGTACAATTTCCATTGACTATGTTAAGTCAAAGGAAAATTTAGCGGATCCGTTAACCAAAGGGTTAAATAGAGAGTTAGTTGAAAGTTCAGCGAGGGGAATGGGACTTAAAGCCTCTTAAAAGTTAAACACAGTGGAAAACCCAATCTAGATGACTGGAGATCCCAAGAACTAGATTCAATGGGACAACCTAACTGTTAAAAGACTTGCCGCGTCACTGTGGGGGAATCAACCCCATCTCCATTCCTGTTAGTTACATCCCGAAAGGATGAGGATAAGCATTTGGCTTTTAATGATTCTTACGCGTCAAAAAATTCGAGCGGGGTAATACGGGTTACTTATAAGAATCACCTATGTGAGAGAGAAGTGGGGCCGCTTCGAGGAGAATTGCGTGAGGCTCAATTTTTAGACCCTCTCACAGAACCAGGCTTATGTTCAGGGCCATGAACGAACATAACTATGAGAATTGAAATGAGTTAGGACGTTACTTGTGTCAAGCATATGATCGGCTACACAAAAAGCGTAACGATTCAAGGACATCACGTCTATCGACTTGCGAGTAGAGTAAATATGCTTGTACGAGCGAAGATTCAATAGGCATTCCCACATCTATCGTATGCAAGTTTTCGTCTGCCGGACTTGATCACCATATTCCGCATTATTTCTTCATGTGGGGGATTGTTGGAAAAAGTGTGTTTTGAAGGAAATAATGAGTATTTTCTTAAATGAATTATTTGTCGAAATGACAAAATGTTTATGGGTTTGTGTTCTACTCCATGAGGACATGAAGATTGATTATTCATTTGTCCAATTTGGTTAAGGGATGAGTGAGATATGAAGGCTCAAAGTAAGTGGGTTGGAATGAGGATAATGTGTTATCCCACATTGAAAAAATATGTGAAAGTGGGTAAGTTTATATACTACTATGCTTTCCATAGTGGTATGAATGTGTGGCATAGAGGCTCTCTCTCGCGCACAGTTGCGCAGCAAATCAAGGGCCCGATTTGCCTACCGGCTACCGAACTCATGTGCAAGCGCGTCCTGCGGACACGAATGGAGCCCCGAAATGGGCTACTCGCGCGAACCCACTTTTTGCTATTTTTTTTTTGGACAAAACAGTCCAGGCCTTTGAGTTTCTTAATCAGTTTTGGTAAGCTAAAATACTTAGGCTTCCAAATTAACTCTATGTTAATTCATCCCTTCAGTTTACCTTTGAGTGCTATATTAACAGACCTACTCCACCAGTTTACACACACGAAATGTTCCACCAACAGTCCCTTGAAATCTTCTTGTGTTGCATATTGATAAATCCCTCTTTCTGTTGCTCTCCTGCAGTCTGCATTGGTGGTGATTAAGACCAAGCTCAGTATCAATTCGCCGGAAGTTCCTTTGTGCACTTACATTCCGGTCCGCGCCGTTTCATCCTGGGAAGCAACCGTCCGACAAATCCTCAAGCACAATTTGGTGAGGGGACGAAATTGCTTTAAGGAGAGTGTGTTTCACACGACTCGGGAAATTTACAGTATTGGTTTTAATTTTCTGCTTACTGTTTCAATTTTATTTTAAATTCTGCTTCTGTTTTTCATTCATATTATTCTGTTAGTTTTTCTTATTTTGTTTAACAATATGTTCATACAAAACTTATTTTTTTTAATTAATCTTCATTTTTATGCCGGATTTATCGATTTGTGAATTATTGCTTAAAATTTGTGAATAAGTAAATTAAATATTTGTTGGCACCCATTAAATATGATTTTTGAGTCCGCCCAATATATATATGTGTGTGTGTGTGTGTGTGTGTGTGTGTGTGTGTATTATTTTTAAAGCTTTTTTAGCGTTTATTCATGCTACACGGCTTTTGTAATGTAGCATTACTCTTAGATCATGTAATGTTCGCTCACCAAATGAAAATTGATTAGCGAATATTCACTCAAGTGATGTAAGGGTGAGCGGATTTTCGTACAAACCCGTGAGCGAAATTGTTTCACTCACAATGCGAGCAAACCATGAGCGAAATGTGTGAGTGAACCAAAAACAATTCAAATGTTTATTTTTTTAATTTTGATTTACCTTAAACGGCATCGTTTATGCTAAATATCAAAAAAGTTCATAATTTTCTTTTCCCTATGAATAAACCCTAATATTATATATATTTTTTACACATCTTCTTCCATACTTTCTCTCTCTAAGATTAAGCAAAATAATATTTTTGATTATGGATAATTTCAGAACCAATTATCAAAATTTCGAAAATGATTCTAATCAAACTTGGCTCGAGGAGATTTGTAAAAGAACTTTGCCTATGACGATGTGAGTGAGTTCTGGACAGATAAATTAAAAAATAATGGGAAGGGAAAGAAAGTCAACTCCAATTGAGCAAGACGATACAATCACCTACATGAGGAAAAATTTACTTGTCAGAAATAGTATCACCATATATATGGCACGCAAACGGGCTCTCCAAAACAAATCCAAAGACTTGGCTCTCAAAGCATATCTGATTGAGCATATACTCCCTACGTCTCAGCAGAAGTGTCACTAATTTCCCTTTTGGTCCGTCACAGCACAAATGTCACTACCCAAAATGACAAACTTTTAATGCTTTTATATTCAACCAACCCCACTATTTAATCCCACTCATTCTCTCTCTTCATTTTCCACCACTCATTTTATTCAACCAACACTACTATTTACCCCACTCATATCTCTCTTCATTTTCTACCACACATCTACTACCTTTTCTTAATCTCTGTGTCCCAAAAGTTTGTGACACTTCTGCTGGGACGGAGGGAGTATATGCTATCAACAACCTTGATATTACATAGCATTTATCTACTATTTTAATTGCTTTGTTTTCGTAAGCATGTTCTGTATTAAGTTATTATTCTCATGTGTTTAACGTTTAAGATATCACAATTGACGTTGATATGAGTGTTTAATTTACAAAATTATGTAACTACAGAGAAAATAAAAAATAAATATTTGTTAACGTGGATTAATGAAAAACTAATTTTAATATAAATTTAGATTATTTACTTATTAAATAAAATAACTAATTTTTATTATTTTTTTAGTAATAAAAATGTTTCGCTCATGACTACATAAATAAATGTTTTTTTTCAAATTAATTTAAGAAGTTATTGTTTAAGATATATCCACTCGGTCCCACAATAGGGGTAAAAAAAATCACTTTGTGTATTCTATTAATAAGTCACATTACCACCCATAAAAAGTTCAAATACTTTTTTGTTTAATGGAACTAGGGGTGAGCATTAAAACCGAAAAAAACCGAGAAACCGCACCAAAAACTGATTAACCGAACTGATAAAACCGAGTAACTGATTGATTTAAGTGGTACGGTTTCTGTATTTTAGAAAACCGAAGGTTTCGGTTACGGTTCGGTTGTTAGCTTTTGCAACCGAGTGTAAAATCGAACCGAACCGAAACTCTAACTAGGTCGTTCTAAATTATAGTATATATACATATATTTGTGTATGCCCTTCCGCCTCATTGTTTTTATTACTCTTTCTCTCTCTCTCTCTCTCTCTCTCTCTCTCTCTCTATCCTCTTGGTCTTTTTGTTAAATTTTACTATAACCTTTTCCAAGTCAAATTGCAGATTTTGTGATAGTCATCGTCTTATATGAATTGAGCATATGCAAATACCTTGTCTTTGATAATGAAATACCTTGTCTTTGATAAGCAAATATCCCTTTTATTCATTTATTTTTCTATAGCTCCTCTAAATCTACCATTTGTTTGTAAGTGATTATTATTTTTGGGTGGAATGTAAATGATCATTTTCAAAACCTTTTGTTTTGTTATCATACAAAAACTATTAAGAATCAACAAATTTGTGTAGAAAACCGAATCAATACCGAAGCCGAACCGATGATGAACCAAGAAACCGATGTACCGAAACAGAAATAAACCGAAGTCTGGCGGTTCTTTAGCTATAGAAACCGATTGGTTACGATTCGGTATCGGTATTATTCTAAAATCGAGCCAAACCAAACCATGCACACCCTAAATGGAACCACTTGTCATACTCACAACAACTATCCACTAATTACAATTTTCTCCACACTACTCTCTCATACCTCAATTTTTGTACTCATGTTAAACTTAAATTAACGGCTTGTTTTATTACCACAAGTGCACAGTGTATGAAAATGTTCGTTAATGGCTTGGTTTAAAGAAAGTGTTATCAAAGGTGTTGACAGTGCAACGATAACACTTCCGACAACACTTCATACACCCGAATTGAAAAATAATTTTAAAAGAGTTTTGCAGCGAAAAACACACAAGAAATTGTTTTTCTCAAGATATATAAATGTATATACCTTGATGGTGATGAGAGAACAAATATGCGGAATAAATTCTCTCTACTTGTGTGAACCTAGTAGGAGCAAAAAATACCAATAACGCAATAACAACGCAAAATAGAATGATAAACAATCACCCAGCAACAAGAATAACACCGGAGATTTTTAACGTGAAAAACCTTCTCAAACCAAGAAGTAAAAACCACGGGACTAAGTCCAGAAACAATCCACTAATACGAAAAATAGGTTCGGTACAAGATAGATAATACAACCAACAACATCAAGAAAACAATCTTGATATAAACCAAAACACCAAAACAACCCCAGAAACAGTACCAAAAACTGCAGCAGATTCGGACCAGAAAATCACATGTATTGAGACCTGGAAAATCCGATCGACACCGATAGGATCGAATCTCTGTCTCTTATGAAAACCCAGGCGAAAAAATCACTCAAATCGGACCACGAAAGAAGCGGGAATCGCGATTTGAAAACTGCTGCGCTGACAAGAATTGTACTGCGGGAATTGTGTTTTTCTCTCTGTTTACGGCTGCTCTAACCCTCGTACTAGCCACAAAACCTAAACTAAATAACCTATTAAAAACCTAATAGACTAAGGAAAGATGGGCTAATATTTTTGGGCTTTTATTAATTAAAAACATAAAAGAAACGTGGGCTTTTCTCAACTTAGGAGAGACCGAAAAACTCTTTGTCAAACTCCCCCTCGCGACTATGTTGAGAACTCCATCATACCTGCGATCTCACAGCAAGTATCATGTTTCTTCTTTGACAAACTCTTTGTCATCATGTCCGAACCATTCCAATCAGTGTGAACCTTCTCAATGTATAGCAACTTGGATTCTAGAGCATCTCGAATCCAATGATAACGAACATCAATATGTTTCGACTTGGAATGAAAACTTGAGTTCTTAGCAAGATGTATAGCACTCTGACTATCACAGAAAACTACATACCTCTCTTGCATACACCCAATTTCTTGAGTAAACCGCTTCATCCACAACATCTCTTTTGAAGCTTCCGTTGATGCGATGAATTCTGCCTCTGTGGTAGATAGTGAAACACATTTCTGTAACTTTGATTGCCATGACACTGCTCCCCCTGCAAATGTGACTAAGTACCCCGATATAGACTTCCTCGAATCAGAATCACGAGCCATATCAAAATCTGTGAAAGCTTCTAAAACTGGCTTGTCTTCTCCGTAACAAATACACAATCTGGAAGTGCCTCTAAGATACTTGAGAATCCACTTAACTGCAGCCCAATGTTCTCTACCTGGATTGGAGATATACCGGCTAACAACACCAATTGCATGAGCTAAATCTGGCCTTGTACACACCATTGCATACATCAAGCTACCAACTGCTGAAGCATACGGAACTCGTTCCATTTCCCGTTTCTGTTCTACACTGGAGGGACACTGTTCTGAATTTAACTTGAACTGACAGGCAAGCGGAGTACCAACCGGCTTGGCTTTATCCATGTTGAACCTTTCAAGCACTTTCTCGATATACCGCTCCTGCGATAACCACAACTTCTTTTCCTTTCTGTCTCAGCTAATTCTCATACCAAGAATTTGTTTTGCTGGACCCAAATCCTTCATAGCAAAAGACTTGCTAAGCTCTTTCTTCAACTTGTCAATTTTCCTAATATCCTGACCAACAAGCAACATATCATTAACATATAAAAGCAAGATAATAAAATCATTATCAGGAAATTTCTTGACAAAAACACAATGATCAGAAGCTGTCCTGGTATATTTGTGCGCCTCCATGAATGACTCGAACTTCTTGTACCACTGTCTTGGAGCCTGTTTCAACCCATATAAGCTTTTCTTCAACTTACAGACTAGGTTTTCTTTTCCCTTTACTACAAAACCTTCTGGCTGCTCCATGAAAATTTCTTCCTCTAAATCTCCATGTAGAAAAGCGGTCTTCACATCTAACTGTTCAATCTCTAAGTCCATACTAGCAGCTAAACCAAGAACAACTCGAATAGATGACATCTTCACAACAGGTGAAAAGATTTCCCCAAAATCTACCCCTTCTTTCTGACTGAAACCCTTCACAACCAATCTTGCCTTGTACCTTGGATGCGAACTATTTTCTTCAGTCTTCAACCTGTATACCCATTTGTTCTTGAGTGCTCTCTTACCTCAGGTAACTTCACTAGCTCAAAAGTGTGATTATCATGCAAAGATTTCATCTCTTCTTGCATGGCATTTTCCCACTTATCCTTGTCCACATGATCAATAGCCTCTCGTTAACACTCAGGTTCTCCCCCATCAGTTAACAACACATAATTTGTAATGGGATACCTGCTCGAAGGTTGCCAATCTCTATTTGACCTTCTAAGAGGAACAACTGCAGGTGGGACATCAATCTGCTGCTGCTGATGCTCATCATCAGTCTGCTGCTGCTGCTCATCTATCTGCATGGGAGTCTCAGCCTCATTTGTATCCTGTATATGATCATGAAAATCATTCTCAACCCGCTCTGGTGCTGCTCCCAAAGGAACTGGATCCAAATCAATTAAATCACCGCTGTCATATGACACTGTCTTCTCTGCTTTATCAATGTCAGCTATAGTCTGATCTTCCATAAAAACTACATCCCTGCTTCTTATAATCTTCTTCTCAATCAGATCATAAAGCTTGTAGCCAAAATCATCAATACCATAACCTACAAAAATGCACTGACGTGTCTTCGTATCAAGCTTGGACCGTTCATCCTTAGGTATATGCACAAATGCCTTACACCCAAAAACACGCAAATGATCATAAGATACATCTTTACCTGTCCAAAACTTTTTTGGTACTTCAAAATTCAGCGGAACACAAGGTGACTTATTTAGTACATGAACAACTGTACTCAAAGCCTCACCCCAAAAAGTTCTTGGAAGCCCTGCATGAGAAAGTAAACACCTAACCCTTTCCACAAGTGTCCTGTTCATTCTTTCTGCAATACCATTCAACTGCGGTGTCTTCGGAGGTGTTTTTTTATGCCGAATACCCTGCTCCTTGCAGTATCTATGAAACGGACCTGTATACTCACCCCCATTATCTATCCGGATACATTTCTGTTTTCTCCCAATTTCTCTCTCAACAGAAGCTTGAAATTCTTTGAACATATCTAACACTTGATCTTTGGTACTCAAGGTATAAACCCATAACTTCCTAGAGTGATCAACAATGAAAGTCACAAAATAAAGAGAACCACCTAGTGTTCTAGTTTTCATCGTACCACACACATCAGAGTATACAAGATCAAGTAAAAATTTTTTCTAGAAGGAGGGCGACTCTTAAAAGAAACTCTATTTTGCTTACCTGCCATGCAATGAGAACACTTCTTCAACTGCATATTTTTCAACCCAGAAAGGAGTTTGTTTTTAGCCAATGCTTCCATTCCCTTTTCACTCATATGGCTAAGTCGCTTATGCCAAAGCTCAACTGCAATCTCAGACTCTGCAACATTAATACTGTCTTTGCATACTTTTGCTTGCGTCGAATATAAGGTAGAATGCTTCGTACCTTTTGCCACAATCATTGAACCTCTGGTAAGCTTCCATTTTCCACGACTAAAAGTATTGCAAAAACCATCATCGTCGAGTCTACCTGCAGATAACAAATTCAGACGAAGATCTGGAACATGCCTCACATCCCTGAGAACTAGCTTCATGCCAACTTCCGTTTCCAGGCAAACATTACCAATCCCAACAATTTTTGCCAAATTACCATTTCCCATCTTAACAGACCCATATTCACCAGGTGTGTAGGATGTAAAGAAATCTAAATGGGAGGTGGCATGAATAGAAACACCACTGTCTATTACCCAACTTACCTCACTGCCTATGAAATTAATACTTTCATCATAATAGACAAGAAGAAAATCCTCAGTGGCTGTAGCAACTCGATCTCCATCGATGTTATCATCTTTCTTACCATCTCTGTCTCTGAGCTTTCTATTCTCCTTTTTCAGCTGAAAACAAAATCTCTTAATATGCCCTTTCTTGCCACAGTGATCACACTCTTTATCTGCATATTTACCCCTTGACTTGCTTCTGTTTTTCGACTGATCTCTACTCTGGCCTCTGTTATTGTTCTGACCCCGATGCCTGCTTCTTCCCCTGTCTTCAACAACTAAGGCATCAGCCTGTGAACTTGAACTGGAACCCTGCGACTTCCTTCTCAACTCTTCATTCAGAACACTGCTTTTAGCTAAGTCCATCGAAACAATACCATCAGGTGCAGAGTTTGTCAAAGAAGTTCTAAAGGTCTCCCATGAATCTGGTAAGGTACCAAGAAGCCATAAACCTTTAATCTCTTCATCAAACTTTATACCCATCTCTGATAGCTGGTTCATATATCCCTGGAAAGAGTTCAAATGATCTGTCATCGCAGTCCCATCTTTGTACCTCAAACCAATCATTTGTTTCATTAGAAACAATTGGTTGTTCCCGGTCTTTCGGGCATAAAGCTCCTCAAGCTTACTCCACAAAGTTCAGGCATGCTTCTCTGTACTAATGTGATTTAACACATTATCATCTTCCCACTGCCTGATATACCCACAAACTTGTCGATGCAATAAAGCCCAATCATCATCAGATTTATCCTCAGGTTTTTCAGCACAGAAAACTGGTTGGTGAAATCCCTTCACATAAAGAAGATCTTCCATCTTCAATTTCCACAACTGATAATTTGAGCCATTCAGATTAATCATTCTACTAGTATTAGTCTCCATTGTTCAACACAAGTCAAATAAAATCACAAAACCAAAAGCTCTTGATACCACTTTGATGAGAGAACAACAATGCGGAATAAATTCTCTCTACTTGTGTGAACCTAGTAGGAGCAAAAAATACCAATAACGCAATAACGGAAAATAAAATGATAAACAATCACCAAGCAACAAGAATAACACCAGAGATTTTTAACGTGGAAAACCTTCTCAAACCAAGAAGTAAAAACCACGGGACCAAGTCCAGAAACAATCCACTAATACGAAAAATAGGTTCGGTACAAGAGAGATAGCACAACCAACAATATCAAGAAAACAATCTTGATATAAACCAAAACACCAAAACAACCCCAGAAACAGTACCAAAAACTGCAGCAGATTCAGACCAGAAAATCACCTGTATTGAGACCTGGAAAATCCGATCGACACCGATAGGATCGAAGCTCTGTCTCTTATGAAAACCCAGGCGAAAAAATCACTCAAATCGGACCACGAACGAAGCGGGAATCGCGATTTGAAAACTGCTGCGCTGACAGGAATTGTACTGCGGGAATTGTGTTTTTCTCTCTGTTTACGGCTTCTCTAACCCTTGTACTAGCCACAAAACCTAAACTAAAGAACCTATTAAAAACCTAATAGACTAAGGAAAGATGGGCTAATATTTTTGGGCTTTTATTAATTAAAAACATAAAAGAAACGTGGGCTTTTCTCAACTTATGAGAGACCGAAAAACCCAACATATGGCACCTCAAAAGGCAAGACCTTTTACTAATAATAATAATTTGTACAAGGCCGAAAGATTCTTATCGATATTACAAGAATTTCTCTAAGAACCGAAGAAGATCATACACGAAAATCTATCCCAGCCAAACAAACTTGAAATCAGAGATTACAAGAATAGAAACGTGTAGGAAGGATGGAGTCTTATCGAACCAAGAAGTGTATGTTCTTGTGTGCAAGGGTGTACTCGACAATGATGCTCGAGTTTGTTGTGTAGTGTTGGTTATCTTCATTGTCCAAGTCCCTTGCTATTTATATGTGTTGAAATACTTGGGGAATACTTCATTTGTGGCTGGAGAGTTGATGGAAAACGTGGAGAGAGTGGATGGAGCCAAATATCTCCAAAATCCCATCTTTTTAGGAACTAATTCTTGGTGCCAAAGTGCCCAAGTTCATGCTTCATGTGCTTGTACTCTTGAGCTGAATAAACCTTGTACTCTCTTAATCAACATTCAGCCTTTGAATTGGTCTAACTCCCACGTTTTTCACTTGCCCATTATTTCCAAGTCATGCTTAAAAACCATCTTTATGCATAACTTATCTTCTTTCAACTTCCTTGCATGATTTTAGCATTCCCACAATAGTATACCTGATTTATGGACCAACAATAAACAATATTCTTACAAATATATTAGATGTTAGTACAAAAATAAATCATGATAATAATGTTCAAATATTTACCCAGACACTCGTCTGATAACACTGAGACAGTGTTGGCAGCATTTGTGGTAACACCACAGTCTGCACTAACAGTGTAGATGTAGTATATATAAAGCAAATGCGGGTCAAATCCCACGAAGACAATGTTACAATATGTAGTCATCATATGAAATCATGTTTTATAGAATTATTCAATTCATAAGTCAATGATTATAAACTAAGTTGTACTAACTTCTCACAATCAATGTATATCACACATATTTGTGTCCCTTATTGTAACACCGAGGGGGTATAGTAATATAAAAATTAGGGGTGAGCATGGTACGTGACTATTCCATATTGAGTAATATCAACCGAACAGTATATCTTCGTTCGATAGGTAAAATCTTAAACCCGTAACGACTCGGTTCCATAACATGTACTATAACAAATATTTTTGTATTTAGAAAAATAATATTTATTTTGAAAAGACTTGAAAAAAAGGAAGAAAAATAAGGTATTTATATATTACTTTTTTATATAACGATTGTAACCATAGTATATGTGATTGTATTTATAAATTATAAGTACACTTCATCCGCCTTAAAATTATGTTCTTACTATTTTTCTAGTTATCACGAACAAATTTTGAGCAATAATTTTAATGTTAGTTTAATTAGTTTAATAAAAATATAAAATTTGTTATTGATACTATTATTAATAGTGTATTAATGATAAATTTTAATTTTCCATTAGTTTGATTAAATTAGTTTAAAATTATTATTTAAAATTCATTTATAGTAAAAAAAAAGTACAAAAACATGATTTTGGAACAAAAGTAGTATATATAGAGTACACTATGTAATTGTAATATCCGAAATTTTGAACTTTAATAAACACTTTTATTTTATTAGTTTGAGCCATAATAAAATATTACTTAAGTTGGGCTCGAGTAATTGGGCTTTAGTTATTGGGTCAAAGTAAAACCCAAGTTATTATTTTAATTGGAGTATGAATCCTTTATGTGTTAGGTTTTGGAATCCCTATTATATAAACCTCTCTAAAAACCCTAACCTCTTTATTATCAAAGAAGAAAAGAAAACAACATAGAAAGAGAGAGAGAGAGACGGCAGTCGAGAGAGAGAGAAGGGCCGAGAGAGAGCTCGGAGAGAGGAAGAGAGGAGTTCGAAGTTGAAGCTTTGAAGGTACTCCCCAATCTCCCTAACCTTTCCTCTTTCGTTTGAATCATTAGAATCAATGGTTTTAGAAACCCAAAGTTGATATGGTGAATTAGGGTTTGTCCATGAAAGTATAAGAAGGAAGATAATTGTATGTGCAGTGTGTGTGTGTGTGTGTGCAGTGTATAAAGTGTGTGTGTGTGCGCAGTGTGTGCGTGTACGTGTGTGTGTGTGTTTTGTGTGTGCTGGAAAAGGTGAAATTAGTGTGTGTAAATGAGTATTGGAAAATAGTAATGGGATTTGAAGATGGTAAACCTTAGTGGGTATTTTGGTAAAACCCTAGGGGTATTTTGGTAAACCTAAAAGGGTGTTTTGGGTATGAATCTAAATGAGTAATTTGGGAAAACCCTAGAATGTGTAGTTAGCCTTAGAAGGAGTTAAAAAGAGAATAACTCATAGGTTAACGAAAGAAAGTGAAGCATGTTGGGACGGAAAGTAAATAGTATTTACTTATGCCTAAGAGTATTATTTTGCATGATTGTAGATTCGTGCGCGGTTTTGCAAAAAGAAGAAAAGTAACCCAAGGTGAGAGATTACGTTCCTAAGTATTTTGAGTTTCATCCTTTGAAGTAGGATTCTCTTATTCTTTCTAAAGTGTACCTACCAAGTGGCCGGTAGTATTTGAATTCCTTTGATATGAGCGTCTTTTGGAATGATCTTACCCTTGATATGTTCTTGCTCAATAGGTATCCAAAATGAATTGAATTTTGTTATATGTTCTCGTACCTATGAACACTCTGTGTAAATGTTGTTGTATCTAAATGAAACAGGTACAGTTAGCTTTGTCCGATTGAAAAGGGCTTAGCAGGAATTAGTCTGATTGAAAAGGACTTAAATGAAAACTGTCTAGTTTGATTGAAAAGAACTTAGACATTTATATGCTACTTGATGAAGTAGTTTAATGATCATGATATATCTTAATAAGGGAGCGCCCTGAAAAGGCGTAAGGTCTCTTATTCACTTAACACCCTGAAAAGGTGTATTGTTACTATGGAATTGACGAACTTGTGAGAGTGCCACAATTTCTTATAAGTATTTGGAACTGTAAATCTTGAATGTGTTACAGTTAAGTTATTGATTATTAGCCTTTCATTAAAGGTATTGTTTGGATCCGTTCTTTCGGTCATCTCTTCCTAGTACCCGAAGAGATCCCGTATGAACTTACTGAGCATTGTTCGCTCACCCCTTCCTTATATTCTTTTTTCCAGGTAAAGAGTAGAGGGAATGGATAGGTCGCAAGGAAAGGCGGCTCTAGGCTTATTGAAGCATTTAAGACAGTTTACTTTACCGTTATTTTAGAGCTAGTAGTTGTACTAGCCGTTACATTAAATGTTTGGTTTTGGATTGTGGTTGATGATTGAGATCCCCTGGTTTTGGGATAGATGTTATTTTAATTTAAAGACTATTTTATTATTGAAAAGTTTGGGGTGTTACAGTAATAACCCGTCTCTCAACGTCTCACATCTTATGTGCATCAAATATAACTTGACTGCATCCATAAATAAAATAATGCAATCTTAACCCTTAGTTCCACAAAAATGCATAAGACCATCGAGAAACCCTTTTCCCGTCGCTGAAGATTAAACAACAGAGATTGCGTAATTTTGAAACATAGGTAGGTGCACGGCTATGTAAAGAAATATAAAATAACCGTGTCTACAAAAGATGACAACCTGAAGAGCAAAGCACGAGTTGTACAGCTATGCCTGCGGAGGTGTACAGCTATGCCTGCGGAGGCGCTGCGTCCTGATTGACTTGGGATCAGGAGCACGGCCGTGTAAGAATTTGGGCATGGGCGACTGTTGGTTTATTAGTTCCTTTTGAAAAAGGGTTGGTATTTCCTTCTAAGATTAGAGTTAGGTATTAGGAAAGTATAAATAGGCTTTCTTCTCCTAACATAATCACAAGTTCAATTGCTCAAGAAAAGAGATATGAGATTCTAGATTTAGGATTTGCACAGTTAAGAATTTTGTGATCAAAATTCGTTCACTAGCTTACTGTAATCGTCTGTATTGATTTCTCATGTGCTGATAATATTCTCCCTCTCACCCGTAAACGTAGCCAAGTTGGTGAACCACGTAAAATTTGGTGTTCTTGTGTGTGATTGTTTTGTTGTTTTCGTCATCGTTCCTGAATTTCTCTAACATTAACAAATTAGTTACTATTTCTTTTTTGAAAAAACAAAAAAGAAATTTTATTCTAATAATTTATTAATTACCTTTTGTTATCATACTCACAATAATGATTAACTTATTATTCTTCAGTCTCTTTCTCTCTTCCACACGTCAACAACACTTATTGTAGCAACATCTTTTTAATTTTCATTCCAAAAATATTAACAATGTTTTTTAAAAAAACACTTTTAAAAAAAAAATCATTGCGAAAATAAAATTAGCAATTTGTTATGACCTGTACAATGGATTAAATACCATTTTTCATTCAACACCTACTTTATCACTCCACATCTTCTTCTCTCTCTTCCACCTAATAATTCAACACTCATTCAACACATACACCCTACAATGGTTTGTTTAATCCCCCATTCAACACCCTTCCAACTCATCATCCTATACCCTACTACTTAAAATTTATTTTATATTTTTTATTTTTATGATTAGTAAAATAATAATAATAATAATAATAATAATAATAATAAATTATAATTTTAAAAAATACTTCACACTTAATTATTTTTTTATAATTGTAATTAAATAAATATGAGGGTTTAGTATTGAAATGGTTATTATTGGGATCCATTTCACTAAAAATAGGTTTTTTTTGCTATCCAAATCAAATGAAACTTGCATCTATTTATAGAGAAAAAAAATATGAATTTTGGTATTAAAAAAAATTAAAAAAAAACCATTTACTGTAAAATAATTGGGATGCGAAATTAAATCAGAAATTCCATGAACCAATGAATGATTGCCAAGTCTCACAATGAGAAAAAAAGAAAAAAAACTGAGGACCAGCGCCACACGCGCCCTTGTCGGCGAGTGTACCGCACGCGCCCTTGTCGGCGCGTGTACCGCACGCTCTTTGTTGGCAAAACAGGAGCCCGCCACGTGTCCGAAATCGATACCCCACTTTCCCATTCACCTCCCTTCCATTAAACACCCATTCAACACCATTGCACACATTAAACACCTCCCTATTTTGTTTAATGCCATTCAACACCTCAGTTAAACTTCCATTCCATTGTGCATGGTCTAAAAGACCGGAGGAATATTTACTTGTGACAGATAAATCATTTTGATTTGACAAGGAGAGAAATGAGATGATGGACAAGAAAGAAGCTGCAAGTGGCCAAGAGTTGGTGAACAAATTATCTCCACCAGCTGGTTGTAGTAGAAGGAAAGCGTTAAGAAACAAGAGGGTCAATCAAAAAGTAGTTTGTGTGATAGCTTCTTCCACATGAAATAGCATATGAACACTTGTCCTCATCCAACTACATAAAGCCAAATTTATGCAGGCATGAAAGGGCCCTTGAATATCAATCAATGATGGTTATAGAATTGACTCAAAAGCAAAGGGTTTTGGTTTCTTACCCTTGTGAATGCATAAAATTATCTTGATTGGGAGGTTTTCATTTTGGACTTGGGATTGCTGCTCGTCCTCCAGTACTGCAGCGAGCGACTGTCACTCATTTATGTTACTTTCTGCTTTTTTTCGTTCGCCCGAAATCAATTTACAAGTTGTGTTCCCACTTAGTTTGAAAATCATCTCATCCGTTCATCCAAAATTGAAGATGATGTGAATGAATAACACTACTCGCAACAACTCGTTGGAGCAGGAGTTCACGGGAACAACAATGCCGAATCCCTAATTTTGGTGTTGGACAGTACCTTGAATAATTAGTTACGAACAAATTATAGGGATAACTTGAATAACGGAAATAAAAAAGAAAGTATGAGTTATAGTTGAGGGGTAAAATAGGTTTATAAAAAATAATTGTTTTATATGATTATATTGTGAAAAACCGAATTAGCGTAAAACGTCTTTTTAAAAATGGCGCGGTGGCTTTTTTTGTAATAAACGGGAAGTTGTTTTAAAATACGCGCTCGCATTTTTGTAAATAACTGATGCTTATCGTAAGTACCAATGTTAGTGTTAATAAGTGTCAGTATCAATGTTTATAAGTGTCAGTGTAATGGCTAGCACCTTTTAACACTAACATTTACATTTATTAAAAGTGTCATTGGCAATTTTATAAACGCCAGTCCAAATGACCGATACTTTATAATATTAACATTGACAGTTACGATGCTTGTTAGTTATTTACAAAATAAACAAGCGTCAGCGTCTTTGCAAAAACACGTTATTCCTATCCTTAAAGTAAACACGTTTTTCATAAGACATACTCAATTTTTATTTCCTTCCACTTCCTCTTGCTTTTGGGAGGATTGTGTAGGAGAGAGAATTTTTTAAAAAATATTTTTCTTTCCATCCAAATCTTTTTAAAAAATCTCGAAAGCAACTTTAGAAAAGAAAAGAAACCAAAATATACTTCCTCCGCTTTCCTTTCATTTCTCCGTGTGTTAAAAACTCGGTAGCCCGCCCTACGCCTCTATAGTGTGAAAACAAGGTGTTTATGTAACTCTCCTCCGTTTTATTTTGGGTTAATGACAGATTAGGGCCTGAACTCCATGGGGGGCGTCTAAACGGGGCCTGTTTTTTTTTTCGCTAGATCAGGGTTCAATATCTAAATTTTTCGGCAGTTAAGGGTTTTTTTACGGAAATCGTTAGAAAAGTCAGTTAAATCGCATGTGCCTTGCACGTGATCATAAAAATGGATGGATTTGTAATGATATTAGTTAGTAAGGGCTTTAGTGAAATTTTTGAAACTCAAAGGTTTAAAAATGAAATAAATATTTTTTCTAAAGAAATAATCCTTTTTCTAAATAATAAAGTATATAATAAAATAAGTAGTTATCATATATAAAATAAATTTATTAAAAAAAATCAAAATTATTAAAGAAATTAATCTAATAGCTATATTAAATATAAAAGGATTTAGTTTATTTTCTAAATAATAAATTTAAAATAAAGAAAATTATAACAAATTCAAATTTTATTCTATGAACATAATAAATTACTTTTTACATTCACCAAAATGGAGTGTGAACAAGTGGGTCCCATTGAATAAAGAATAAAAAGTATGATGTGATATGTGAGTGGGGTTGGAATTGTGAGTGGGATAGTTGTTGTGAGTATGACAAGTGGGTCCCATTGAATAAAGAATAATATAAACCTTCCTTTTTGGGAGTGTGAACAATCAAATGGGACACCCAAAATAGCAAAAAGTGAAGAGACTAAAAAGACGGAGGGAGTATATATATCTGTCCCTAAATGAGTGTCTTTTTTAGCATAACTTTGTTCCTAAATGTTTTTTTTTTCGAAATTTTTTTCCGGTCTCTTTATACGTACAAAACAAAAATTATTAAAACATTTCACTTCTCATCATCTTCCATGAACACCCACCCATCCTCCACTTTAAACCACCATGCCACCACCGTTCACCACCATCTAACACCTCCACCGCTTAGAACCACCATAGCTACCACCGGCCGCCACCATCCACCCGTTGTAACCACCACAACCACCACCGAAAATTAACAGAGAAATCAACCCAACAAAATCAAACACACACTCACACACAAACCGAAACACATTCTCAATCACAGTATGTGTAAAAATTCGCCGGAATCTGTAAAAATTTCGCCGGAATCTGGAAAATTCGGGAGAGATGGATCAATCCGGAATCTGGAAAATTTCCTCTCTGACAGTCACGCCGCCGCCTCCTCCTCCACTCCTTCCTCACTCCTTCCTCGCTCCTCACCTCCACCTCCATCGCTTCCTCTTCTTCAACGAATCTGGAGAAGGGGGTGTTGATGGATTGGGGTAGGGTTTGTTGATTTAGTGGTGGAGAGGGAGTGGGTAGCGCCGGAAGTTCGAGAGAGAGAGAGAGTTGGGAGACGCCGGCAGTTGGAAGTCGCCGGCGTTGGGAGAGGCGAAATTGGTGAGGTCGGCGTTGGGAGAGACGCGAAACAGAGAGGAGAGGGGGGTGAGGAGTCTTTTATTTGTGTTTAAGCCCATTATTATTTTAGCCCCTTTAGTTTCACAATGTGCATTAGAACCCTAGATTGCATATATAAATTACAAACGCATCCAATCCGTGTATCACGTGCTCGGCACATGGCACTTAACTGACTTTTCTAACGATTTCCGTCAAAAATCCCTTAACTGCCGAAAAATTTAGATATTAAGCCCTGATCTAGCGGGAAAAAAAAACCCAGGCCCCGTTTAGACGCACCCCCCTGCAATTCAGACCCTAATCTGTCATTAACCCTTTTATTTTATTGACGTTAAGTTGATTTTAAGGTTTGGAAATTAGTTTACTTTCAAAAAAAAAAAAAAAAAAAAAAAAGTTTTGAATTAGTGGGCCGGTCCAAAGATTGGAGTAGTAGATTGGGTCTATTTGAATGGAAAATGCGTCCATGTATTAACACTAGTATGGAATCTGGAAATTTTGGGCCCCAAAGTTAATTTATTGTGTTCAAACATGTGCTTGGCCTGGTTGGACTTTGTGGTTGGATTTGGATTAGAGCAGGTCCTGATCGCATAACATTACACGTCAACAGTTTACTTTTTACTAAAAATTGTACTCCCACCGTATTATTAAGAACCTTAGTCTGAGACAAATAAAAAAGGAAAGTAAAACGGATTTTTTCCCCTAGGGCCCCTAATGCCAGATTTTATTACAAATAAAACCTTACCCAGATCAAATGCCACATAAGGAGCTGGGGCGAGATTAAAATTCCCCTCACACCCCTAGCCACCCCTAGCCTTCTTTTAGCCTTATTTGACCAGTCAAATATTATTACTAAATACCCAAAATAACCCCACCCCTCAAACAAAATTCTCCCCTCCTCTCCCTCCACCCCATTCTGCACTCACGCTCTCTCTCTCTAAAATACGCGCACACCACACAATAGTCGTTCTCTCTCTCCTCACCGGCCGTCATCATCTCCGGCGACATCGACTACGGCGGTGACTGCTACTCCTCCAGATCTCTCTCTAAACACATACACAGTGAATCTCCCATCTCTCCAAACCTTAACCCACTCTCTCTCTCTCTCTCACACACACTCTCTCTCTAAAAAAACGACGCCGGCGCTCTTCATCTTCTCAGGCGAAGCTCCGTCTCCGGCGAAGCTCCGGCGTCTTCTTTCTCTCATCTCTGGCCTCTCCGACGGCGACGGCGACTGCGGACTCTCTTTTCCCGATGTGTCGATCGTTTCCAGATAGAGCTGATAGCTTCTCCATCTCCGGCCAACCTCTTCATCTTCAACGGTCGTATTTTCTCCAGCGAAATCCAGATCTGGCGACGTGTTCTCCGGCGAAATCCAGATCCGGCGCCGTCGACTTCTTCTCACTTCGTCTCTCTCTCCGATCCGTTTCTCTGTCCAGATCCGTCTCTCTCTATCCAGATTCATACCTCTCTTAGATCTGGAGATATTCGACAGCAATTTCTTCATCTCCGGCGCACCTCCGTTTTCGTTGGTGAGAGTCTCCGTTTTCGTTGGTGAGAGTCTCCTGTTTGTATTAACATGTTCATACAATCAGTATCAAGTCTAAGAAAATTTCTCAATTTTTTTTTCAATGTTGTTCTTTTGAATGTGATTTTGATAAAAATGTAAAACACAACTCATCATAAGAATTTAACTCAATGATTTTTTTAATTACAGCAATTCATTAGATGAGTTTCTAAATTCCATATCAGCTGTTTATTGAGCTTAAACATTGATGTTAATTTAACTCTATTTTCATTACTTATCTGAATAATATTTTCTGTCATTTGAAAATTCTGAATTGTAATAGCAGCTGGGGAAGAAAATTACAGTTCCTGTAAATAGGGAAGAATCTGAATCTGGTGTAACATTTCATCACCCCCCCCCCCCATCCCAAAAAAAGTCAATCAATTTAGTAAAGTAATCCAATTTACCATTTTTTCAGTCTTACGAACATGTTCAATGAGACTTTAGTCTTATGAACAGGTTCAATAAGACTTTATGTTATGAACATGTTCAGGTGAACATGTCAAATAAGATTTTAGTCTTATGAACAGGTTTAATAAGACTTTAGTCTTATGAACACAAGTTCAAATGAAACATGTTTCAATGAGACTGAAAAAATGTCTTATAACACATTAATCTATTGATAAGAGCAAAGTCTTATGAACAAGTTTAATAAGACTGAAAAAATGTTTTATAATACACATTAATCTATTGATAAGAGCAAAGTCTTATGAACAAGTTTAATAAGACTTTAGTCTTATGAACAGGTTCATAAGACTTTTGACTCTTTTATGTTAATTATCTGTTAGTTATAAGAGTTTGACTGTTGTTTGACCAAATTTGAATTAAAAAAATTATTATTATTTTTGTAAAAAATGAAAAAAGTAATTTTTGTAACTCTTATATGATAATTATTTGTAAGTAATAAGAGTTTGACTGCTGTTTGACCAAGTTTGACCAAAAAAATTTATTATTATTTTTTTTAAAAATGGAAAAAGTGAATTTTTGACTCTTATGTGTTAGTTATAAGAGTTTGACTGTTGTTTGACTAAGTTTGACCAAATTTGACTTAAAAAAATATTACTTTTTTGTAAAAGATGAAAAAAGTAATTTTTCTAACTCTTATATGATAATTATGTGTAAGTAATAAGAGTTTGACTGCTGTTTGACCAAGTTTGACAAAAAAAAATTATTATTTTTTTTGTAAAAAAATTGAAAAAGTGAAATTTTTGACTCTTATGTGTTAGTTATAAGAGTTTGACTGCTGTTTGACCAACTTTGATCAAATTTTTGACTCTTATGTGTTAGTTATAAGAGTTTGACTGCTGTTTGACCAACTTTGACAAAAAAATTTTGTTATTTTTTTTGTAAAAAAAATGGAAAAAGTGATTTTTTTTCTCTTATGTGTTAGTTATAAGAGTTTGACTGTTGTTTGACCAAATTTGACCAAAAAATTTTATTATTTTTTTGTAAAAAAGTGAAAAAATAATTTTTGTAACTCTTATATGATAATTATGTGTTAGTTATAAGAGTTTGACTGCAGTTTGACCAACTTTGACCCAAAAATTTGTTATTTTTTTTTGGTAAAAATGGAAAGAGTGATTTTTTACTCGTATGTGTTAGTTATAAGAGTTTGACTATCGTTTGACCAAGTTTGACCAAATATTATTAATATTTTTTTCTAAAAAAATAAAAAAAAAGTATTTTTTTTTACTCTTATATGTTAATTATGTGTTAGTTATAAGAGTTTGACTTCGGTTTGACCGAGTTTGACCAAAACAATAAAAAAAATTTCTAAAAAAAATGAAAAAAATAATTTTTTTTACTCTTATATATAATTATGTGTAAGTTATAAGAGCTGACTAGGATTTGACCAAAAAAGTAAGGATGTGATGAGATATGAGGGCATTTTAGTCTTCTTGCATCTTTTTGCTGGTGAGGGGTGGGAGGAGATATGAGGGCATTTTAGTCTTATTGCATATTTTTGCTAGTGAGGGGTGTATGAGGAATTTTTAATCTGGATTTTCCTTATTTGGGTTTGAATCTGGGCTTAAGGGCCTTAGAGTCCAAGCCCCAAGTAAAACCCTTAGTCTGGGACAGAGTGAGTATTTTTATTTTGTGCATGAGGACTAAAATAAATGTGCAAGTTTATAAGTGTTGTTAGTATTAAAAATAATGTGAAGTGGAAAATAATTGTTAAATATAAATAATCTGTGTAATTAAAATATTTTTCTCAAAAATATTTTGTCAAAAATATAAATAGATGAATTTTCAAAAAAAATAATTCTAATAATATTTTTCTTTAAAGTTTGTGTAAAAATAATTCTTAGAAATATTTTTCTAATAATTAGATAGAATATATATTGTGAGAAAAAAGGGAAAAAAAGTAGAAATACTTTTTAATTTTATTAGTAAGCATAATAAATTAAATATACTAAAGTAAACGCTTGATAATTTTAGCTGATTTGCAAACAGTGATAAATCAAAAGTCTATCAAGATACACTAGTCTTGAATGAATTTGCTTTCTTCAAAAAAAAAAAAAAAAAAGATCGGCTCGTTTTTACCCTGAGAACGGTTGTTAAAAAATAAAAATAATAAAAGTTAGACAAAAATTATATTTTCATCACTAAATTTTAGCCTTTTTCAAAATGTTCTCACTGAACTATTATTTTTCAAAATGATCTCACAAAACTTTCACAATTTTTAATATGTACTCTCCATTAACAAATTGGCTTAAAAACCTAATGAAAGTTAGCCACATAATTTAACATGACTAATGTTTGTTAGATTTCAACCGATATATTAACATTATTATTGACATGTATATGTATGATGAAGACTACAAATTAATTGATGTAAACTATCATTAGCTTATACTCCATGGTTGAATCATTACTTTCTAAACATATGTATTACATTTATGTATAATCAATGTTAAATATAAGAAATACATTTGTTACATTTAGTTATAATAACTATTACTTTTGGCTAATGAAAAAACACCAAAAATTTTAAATATTTTTCTTTAGACCCCGAGTCATGAGTCCGGATCAACCTGTCTTTACTATGAGACAGTTTTAGTGTTCTCACTTAATTTATTTTTCGCTTAAACAAATGGTTTTTGCCAAAAAGTTGTACTGCTTGCCTTTGCCCCCTCCCAAAATGATCATCTCATTTGACTATTTAATTTTTTTTTACTCCCTTCGTCCCGGACTAAGAGTCCTACCTCTCATTTGCACACTTATTAATAAATATTGGAAGTGATGTAAATGTTGTGAGTGTAAAAGTAAAGTAGGAGAGAGAATGAGTGGGGGAGAATAGTGAATTGATAGGTGTTGTGAGTATAAAAGTAAAATAGGAGAGAGAATGAGTGGGGTGAATAGTAAAGATTCTTTGCCATTTTAGGAATAAGACTCTTAGTCTGGGACGTACCAAAATGGAAAGTATGACTCTTAGTCTGGGACGGAGGGAGTATAAGAATATGAACACTTCCTTCACTAGTCATGCTTTGTTTATGCACTTTTAAGCCTGAATCTATATAATATATAATAAGAGAGTCCTATACTCAATCCTCATTAAGCCATGTGGATTTATGACGTGGAAAACCACATGTCATTATTCTATAGGCTTGAGCAAAAGACCCTCATTTAATAAAATTTAATGAATAATTTTCATATTAATTGTTATCCATATTTAAATACATATAGTTAAAGTTATTTAAATTCAAAATATTATCTCAATTAGGGATTGATAGCTTAATGGCTATAGAAATCTAATGGATATATTCATAAAAAAACGTTTATATTTTTTATTATGTACAACAAGCAAGTCTAATTTATAGAAAACATTTGAAAACTAAATCTTATCTAAATTTATAAGCAAATATAAGATTATTTGAATTTGGAATTTAATCTCATTAGATTATACGGCTCTAGACAATAGACCTAATCATAATCAAAGCTGTTAACTACACATGATAAATTAGGAAATTCAAATCATTGATAATATCATTTAAATTTTAGATGCTATATTTTTGTATCGCATAATCACGAACAAACTAATTGACAAAAAGAAATTTAAAGCTTAAATTTTTCTTTGTTTGGTTAATTGTTTATTATGTTATACTTATGATGCTGCACTTAAGCTCTATGGCTAATCCTTTTTTCCCATTAATTCGCAGGTAAGGGGAAAGAAAGATCGTAATTGTATATTCCAACACGGAGATATGGGATTGCATAGGAAAGAAATGGCTTGTGAGTAATAGCACCAGATTAATTACTTATTACTCAATCATTTGCGCATTTTAAATTTAACTATCATTTTTGGCCCATATATATCATAGTATTCACCGTTAAAGAATACTCTACGTACATAGAGTTGGATGGCATAGATACTCAACCACCGCTGCTTTGTATTCTCTTTTTTATGTGAGTTGTGAGTTACTTCATCCGTCTCAAAATGATAGTCTCATTTTCATTTTTTGTTTATCTCGAAAAGTTAGTTTCATTTCCAACATTGAAGGTTCAAAACTATTAAATTTCCAATTTTTTTAATGTAACCGTAAAATGTTTGAAATTAAATATCAAATTAGACTATCATTTTCTCTTTACACATATTTTAGCTTCAATTCAATTAGCATGTGGAGCTACATTTATATATGCACTTAGCCAATTAAATACCAAAAACTTTTCCTATTGTGAAATGTGTTTGGTATTGTTTATCAAACTAAACTCATGAATGATCTTTGTACTCTTTGTATAGAACGGATGGGCGGATGTGATTTTTTTTTTTTTTTTATTATTTTTTTGTGGGGGTGGGGGTAACAAATTATCTTTTCATATGTTCATCAATTTTAATTTTGTTAAAGGGTTTCATTTGAATTCATGAAGGTTAATACACACGGTTTTCTTTAATTAGAGTGTAGTACAATAGTTATTTTTATTTTATTTTTAGCATTAATGTTGATTGAAATATTTTAAAAATAATAACCCCCCCCCTCCCATGTATAATTTGAAAGGATGAAGTAAGGTGAATTTTATATTTATTTATTTAAAATAAAAACTGTAATTATATTGAAGGAGATAATACCATGCTCTTAGTTGTTGTTGTTTTTAATTTTTCTTTTAACAAAAATTTGCAATTATTTTTACACCATCCGTCCCTAATATAATGTCTATTTTATATCAAATCAATGTATATCTTTTTTATTGTGTTTTCTGATACTTATACTCAAGGACATAGTAATGAACTCTGACTTATAAGGTATATCTTAATGCGAATCTTAAGTACAAGATCATATTTATTGTACTTCCCACATAAAACACTGTCAATAATATTATCTATACTGTATATAATTACATGCAAATAATTAATTTTATAATTGCTTGAAGTTAAATCAGATTGGCCAATAAAAATCAAAATCAGTCTTTAAGAATAAAATATCACTTCATAAAACGATACTTGATAAATTAACAATTTCTATAATATAACAGACACTTCATTTTGGAAAAAACTGTCCATCTGTAATTTTAGTGATCAAATCAGTTATCTTTGACTAAATTTTTTTATCTAAATTTGTTTATCCTCTTGAGATTTTAAGAATTTCTAAATGAGATTACTTTTTATGTTATACCAATAATATATTTTTCAGAATTTGATATTATATACTCCCTCCGTTCCGGGTAAGTTGCTACATGGAAGGGGAAGCACAAAAATTAAGAAAAGAGAATAATGAGTGGTTGGGAGGAAGAGAGAGAATGAGTGGAGAATAATGAGTGGTTGGGAGGAAGAGAGAGAATGAGTAGAGACTCATGAGTGGTTAGGAACAAGAGAGAGAATGAGTGGAGGATTATAAAAGTAATAAAGAGTTTTCTTATTTGGCACTGTAATTTAAGTGGAATGCCCAAAATGACAAATTATTGCAACTTATCCGGAACGGAGGGAGTATATATATAGGAATTTCTGAGGGATTACTTTTTATGTTATACCAATAATATATTTTTAGAATTTGATATTATATATATACTCCCTCCGTCCCAATTTAAAGTTCTTAATTTAACTTTGCACGGAGATTAAGAAAAAGTAAATGTTGTGAGTATGAAAAGTAAACTGGGAGAGAGAAAGTGGGTAGGGAGTTTTTGTTGTGAGAATGACAAGTGGGTCTCACTTTCCATTTTAGGTAATAAAACAAAGTAAGAACCTTAAATTGGGACAAACTAAAAAGGAAAGTAAGAACCTTAAAGCGGGATAGAGGCAGTATATATATATCTGTGTGTGTGTGTGTGTGTGTGTGTGTGTGTGAAATATTGGCCAACTTTCAAATGGATTGATCAAAATAAAAATTTGGGACATCTTTTATTAGGAGCGAGAGAATTGTATTTTTCGGCATCAACTGAGCCTATATAAATATTAGTTATTTTAATAAATTAATAGGATAATGATATTTAATTCTTTATTAAAATTAGATTAACAAAAATACACATAGAACCTAATACTAATTATATACTGTATGATTTACCAAGTTTGCTAGACTTCAGACTTATTACAAACACGTACTAAATGAAAACTTAATCTATTTTCACTCACTAAATGGAAGAAATAAACCTACGTTGGAATGAGAATATGAATCATAAGCAAATACAATTAGATCTACAATTAGATCTATAGGGTTCTTAGCATAAGGGGCTACTACCCAAATTAGTGTGCATAATTTTCCTTACTTGATACCCTCACTATTATACACAAACGTTGAATGATTCAATCAACTTTACATCGCCTAATACTTTGATAAAAGGTCCATACAAGTTACACTATCAAGTAAGATAGAAAAATGGAGTTACACATATGAAGAGAGGGAAATTAAGAAAGGGATGGCGATGGTACAAGCGCTAAACAGAGTCAAATTTTACTTGAAATGGGAAAATTTATATATTTACAAAAATAGTACTAAACTACGGGGGTAAATTTTTATTTTAGTTTTCTTGATAGAAATGGGAGAATATTTTTATTTATTGCAATCAAACCTCAAGTTTTAATAATATTTCCAAATAGTTAAACAACTATTTCTAAGGCCGTTAGAATATATTGAAAAACTAATCACAAAGGTTGCAAATAACTGCAAACGAGAATATCTCTTTGCAAACATTTATGGAAAGACATGCCGTAAGAGGTGTAATGAGTTCAAAA
The DNA here is from genome assembly GCA_026119855.1 of Campanula takesimana. Lineage (NCBI taxonomy): Eukaryota > Viridiplantae > Streptophyta > Magnoliopsida > Asterales > Campanulaceae > Campanula > Campanula takesimana. The sequence goes on from JAOWBW010001420.1 coordinate 44,407, forward strand.
GGCCGATTAATCATGACAAATATTTACATCCTTGCAACAATTGTAGGTTTTTTCTTATCTTACGGTAAGAGTGACTATATTAGGTTTTTAACTTAGATAAACACGTATGTAAAGCTTTAAGACCATGACACTAATGTGGATTAGTCAAGGAAAGGAAAGAATCTGAGCATCCATGGCGGTGGGGATACCACCAAAAAAGTACAACATCTTTTTGAATTATATTAATATAAATAAATATAAACGAAAATATGTTATTAATTAGTTTATAATGCCCCGTCGAGTATCGACTGGTTACTAACTAGTTATAGAAATGAAAAGAACTTTTTAGTTGTAACGACCCCAAAACTCGTCCCTATTTATTTTATATTTTTCAGGATTTTAATTTGATATTATGTGTGCATTTTATGTGTTGCATCATATTTTATGACTTGCACATCTTACTTGATTAAATGTGCTATTTACTTAGTTAGTAGTAAAAATGGTTAAAGGAGTTAAATGAATTAGTTGAAACCTTAGGGTCCTTATTTGAAATATAAGTTCAGGGGTCTAATTGTTCAACTTGGAACTTGAGTGACCAAAATATAGTTTTGGGGGTAAAAAGATCTTTATAACATATGCTTTTCTCTTTCTCTGTGTTTACTTACTCTGCAAAACAAACTCTCTCGTTTCTTCCTAGGGTTTAAAGAAAAAAGTAAGTTCATTCCATTTTGATTTTATATATTTTTAATTACTTCTCCGTTTTAAAATCTAATTATATAAAAATGATCAGGGCGTTGAGTAGGTCATTTCTACCCGAACAAAACATATTTCTGCGATACTTTTTCCGGAAATAGGTAAGTTACTAATTCCCTTTAAATATTAAAATGGTCACATATATGTTGTATATGTTATATGTGGTGAAATTATTGTGAAAAGAATTTATTTGTGATACTTTTAATTTTGGGACAAAGTGAGTATTTAGTGTATTTGTTTTTGGTTGGATTCAAAGAAGTGTTAAAGATGTTCTGGGTCTGATTTGTAGCCATGTTGTGGTTAAGGGTAGAGTTGTTGTGTAGTAGTACTTTTGGGACGGTGAAACGAAAGGAGTAAAAAGTGTGCAATTTTGGCCTGGCAGGGCTTATAGGTGGTCGCCCAAGATGGGCCGGGCGAGCGCCCAAAACTACTAAAAGGTGAATTTTAAAACAGGGCTCTTGGGCGGTCGCCCAAGATGAGGGCGGGCGAGCGCCCACTTTTGCTGAAGAAAATAAATTGTTTCATTGACTTGGTTTAGGACCCAATCTTGGGCTAGGTTGTGTCCTAGTCTAGGGTTCCTAGATAAGTGTTTTGAGAAGCTAAAATGGTAGATGATGATTTGGTTTCATATGTGTACAAGGTTGTGTTTATGACTTAAATGTCAATGTTATTGTGAACACTTTATGAGTGATTCTTTTGTGTGCTTCTGGTGAGGTGTTTGTCTTGGTTCCCTACTTTGGAATCATTGCCCCGGTTTTTGTTTAAGCAAGTATTTATTACAGTACTTTGTTTGAAAGTCCAGCTGGTTTTGTGTTATCGAGTGGAGGTGAAAAGTATTCTAGTGGCACACAGCCAAGTTCACTATAAGGCTTTTCCACTGGTCCTTTTTCCCCAGTCCAGATTGGCCTTGGATGGGATGAGTTAGCTCCCTCGAGTGAGCATTTGGGTTATAACTTTGTGTCATATTCCCCCCGTAGTTACTTTGGTTCTTATGGTTTGGTTTTCGGGATCCCGACTTCAGCTAATTATACTGCTCAAATGGTTTTCTCAGATGGTTTTCTTAAATGGTATTCCCAGACGGTTATGTTCTTTCGGTAAACCTTGGCTAAGTATCCTTGTGAGTGTTACATCGTTGTATGTGTGGTATAATGAGTTGGATTTTCCTCTCATGGTATGTGCTATGTGATGCTTATGATATTGTTTGTTATACTTATCATTTTAGCATGAAACGCAGTTGCATTTTAGTAGCTTACTGAGATTCATTCTCACCCTTTATTTGTTTACTGTTTTAGATAAAGGGGAGTCCAGGGGATAGGACACTTTGGCACGGGAGGACGTTCAAGTGGTAAGAGTTGGGATTTGTTTTGTAAAGGCTACATTACATAGATGTAATACCTTTTGGGTAGAGTTTCCGTGACTTCATCATTTTGTAACACCATTATTTTGGATAATGTTGGTGTATGTACATTTGTATAAAAGTTTGTAAGCCTTTGGGCTAAGTACTTTCGTTGTGAAAGTTGTTTGTAAAGTTTGTTTGAAAGTTAAATGAAGTCTTTGAACTTCAAGTGTGAATTTGTTAAACTTTATGAAAGTACATTTCGAAAAAAATTCAAAAGTGTTTCATAACGTCTTCCACTCGTGTCCCGAGCGTGGGGCCAAGTAGGACCACGGGTCTGGGGCGCGACAGTTGGTATCAGAGCCTGGTTGTAGATGGTCTAGATTGACTAAATGACCTAGGAGGGTAGTAGTGTATAGAGTGAGTAGCGTTGAGTGTCTTATGCAGGTACTTATTAAAAATGGTTGAGAATGAAGGAGATCAGGCTGGTTCTTAAGGGCAAGGGGATGCCAGAGAAGAGGCTAGAATTATGTTTCAGGGGATGTTCGAAGCAGCAATGAAAACTTTAAATGATCAGAGTCAAGAGAGGGAATAGGTACCACCAAGATATGGCCTAGAACAATTTCTGAAAATGAAGCCTATGGGGTATGATGGAGAGCCTGAAGTCACTAAGGCTGAAAGGTGGGTTGAGTCGATGGAGAAAATTTTCGATGTTCTACCATATACTGAGGAAGATAAAGTTCGATTTGCAACTTACAAACTGATTGGAGCAGCTGAGTATTGGTGGAAAGTGGTGAAAGCTAGTTGGGATGAAACCCATGTACCCTATATTTGGGAGACTTTCGTGAGGAAATTCAAAGAGCACTTTATTCCCAAGGTGGACCAAGACAAAAAGGAGGTTGAATTCCTTAACTTAGAGCAGAATATGATGATGGTAGCTGAGTATGTTGCCAAGTTCACTGAATTGGCTAGGCATTGTCCTTACTTGGTGGTTACTGAAGAAAGGAAGACTATGAGGTTCGTGAAAGGGTTGAGAACAGTGATCAGAACACAGCTCATTTCTCATAAATTTCAAGACTTGCAGGATGCGATTGATCGTACTTACCAAGTGGAACATGATATAGTTGAACACAAGATAAAGATGGAAGAAAAGGGTGGAGGAAGACAAGGAGGACCAGGGAAACAACCACAACAACAACGTGGTGATAATAGAGGGAATCAAGGAGCATCTTCACAGTTCAGGGGATTTTCTCAAGGGAAATCGGGTAACAGAAATCAAGGTAACACTTCAAGGAGTCAGAATAAGAAGGTTTGTAACTATTGTCAGAAAGAAAGGCATTCTGAAGAGAGATGTTGGAAGAAACAAGGTAGATGTTTGAATTGCGGTCAGTTGGGTTATTTTCAGAAGAATTGTCCCAGGTTTAATAATCAGTCTTCGGGAAGTGTAGTTGGGTCTTCTCAGGGCCAGAAGAGGGATTCTTCAGGGAAGCCTAGGTGCAGGGTCGTGTCTTTGCCATTACTCAACAACAGGCTTCAAACTCTTCTAATGTGATAGGAGGTAGAATTTCTGTGTCTAGTTTGAGGGCACGAGCACTTATAGACCCTGGTTCTTCGCATTCTTATGTATCTGTGTATTTTGCTTCTCGGTTGGATTTGTCTTCTGAGTCTCTACCTTATGTGTTAGAGGTGTCTACTCCTATGGGGGAGTGTTTAATGACCAATAAGGTGTTGCCTTCTTGTGATGTGCATATACGTGAGCATGTTTTGCCTGCTGATTTAGTTATCTTGCCATTACAAGATTTTGATATTATTTTGGGTATGGATTGGTTGAGTAAATATCATGCTTCTGTTGAATGCTTTAAAAAGGTGGTCATATTTTCTATCCCTAATATCCCTGAATTTACCTTTGAGGTCGTTCATTTGGGTAGGGAGATTCGTATTATTTCTTATGTGAAGGCTAGAAAGTTATTGAATCGTGGTTGTGTGGGGTTTTTGGCCAGTGTTCTTGATACTACTAAAAGGGTCTCTGATATAGAGGAGGTGCCTATTGTTAAAAAAATTTCAGATGTATTTTCTTCTGAGTATGCTATGCCTCCTGACCGGGAAATCGAGTTCTGTATTGACTTACTTCCAGGTACTACTCCTATATCTGAGGCACCTTACAGAATGGCTCCAGCTGAACTGAAAGAGTTGAAGGTTCAATTGCAAGAGTTACTTGATAGAGGATTCATTCTCCCTAGTGTATCGCCGTGGGGAGCTCCTGTGTTGTTTGTAAAGAAGAAGGATGGATCCTTGAGACTGTGTATTGATTATCGGAAGTTGAATCAGGTAACCATAAAGAATAAATATCCGCTTCCGCATATTGATGATTTATTTGATCAACTTTAAGGCTCAGTCGTCTTTTCAAAGCTTGACTTGAGGAGTGGGTATCACCAGTTGAAAATCCGTTCTGAAGACATTTCTAAAACTGCTTTCCGTAGTAGATATGGCCATTATGAGTTTCTTGTTATGCCTTTCGGGTTGACTAATGCTCCGGCTGTTTTTATGGATATGATGAATAGGGTCTTTAAACCTTATCTTGATACCTTCGTGGTTGTATTTATTGATGATATTCTTGTTTATTCAAAGTCCCGGGAGGAGCACGAACAGCACTTGCGAATGGTATTATCTATTCTTCGGGAGAAGCAATTGTTTGCAAAGTTCAGTAAATGTGCTTTTTGGCTCGATGAAGTATCTTTTCTTGGGCACGTGATTTCTAATAAAGGCATATCAGTTGATCCATCCAAACTTGAGGCTATTGTGAATTGGAAGAGGCCAGAATCAGTTACAGAAATTCGAAGCTTCTTAGGGTTAGCTGGGTACTACAGAAGGTTCATTGAGGGGTTTTCTAATATTTCAACTCCCTTGACTCAGTTGACTTGAAAGAATGTGCCTTAGACCATGGCCAATAAGGGGTTGAGAGGGGGGTTGAGTGGGGGGTCAACTAGTTGAGTGTGTGCAATAAGGGGTTGAGAGGAGGGGCTTGCGGGTGTTGGTCCCAAAGGGCAACAAGGGTATGAAAAATAGCTAGAGGGGGGGGGGTGAATAGCTGTTTTAAAATTCTTTTCGTACCCTTAAAAAACTCAATTGCAAATGCGCACTTTATCAAGTAAGCGTTATGAAATGCGCCTAAGTGAGTGAGTGAAATGCACAGCGGAATTTAGTAATGAAAATAGGCGCAAAGTGTGATAAAGGGGCGCACACACACTCTAAGTATTTTGGCTCAAAGTGGTTGAAATAAGGAACTAAGGCAAATGATATATGAACACAACACAATTCAGTTCAATCAATCTACAATGAGTAAACAAGCAAATAGTGAGTGAAAATAATAACTTGAAAGAAATGACAAGATAATAACACAAGCTATTTGGAGAGGTTCGATCAATGAAAGATCTACGTCCTCTACCAAGATGGTTAGTCTTGGATTTCTAATGTAGATCTTATATAATGAGTGAGTGTTACAAATTACAATTTTTGAGCTTCTACACTAACTCAAGATCTAATATTCTATGAATGAACAAATCCAAAACAATAACCGGTGTATCTCTAAAAGATGGATCTAAATGATCAAACTTAAAGAGGTGCGTGTGTGATTTTAGTATCAAGGCTCTTTAGATCTTTATGATTTAGAGCACAATGAAACTAAAGTGTTATAGCTTGAAGATCTGGGCTAAGGATGAAGGTATGAAGATGTTCTTGAGAAAATCTGGAAAAAACGAAGGCAATCTTCAAATCTTCAACAAATGCTTTGAGAGAGAAATTCTTGAAATTCTTAGCAAAACTCAGCAACTTCAAAATGTTGAAGTTATGGGGTATTTATAGTGAACTTCAAAAAACTAGCCGTTGGAAATCCTTGTGGATAAGATGAGCTGTCGCTCGTTGATTGGAGCATGCATATATTATGGCCATTTTGACACTCAACATAAATGTGACCGTTATGGACACGTGTCAACAGATTAGGCGCATATGCATCTTTTAACCACCGTTAGATCATTGGCGTAATTTGAATTCTCTTCAAGTCTTTGAGTCTTTAATAAATCACTGAGTGTTGAATAAACACTTTGAGGCGCATTGAGCCAAGAGGCGCATAGAGATTGTAGGCGCACAGTAATTGTGCACTTAAATCAAGGGGCGCAGAGGCGCGCTTCATAGCTAGGAAGAAATCCTTATGCGCGTTTCTGAGAGGCGCATGGCGCATAGCGCAGAAGGCGCATATGCGCGGCTCAAACTCACCAAGTGATTTTTCTTGAATCTTGATCTTCTTTCCCTATTTCTAAGCCTATTCTATAACAATGGACAACCTAAAAAAATGAAGTATAAATACTTCTTACATGAGGGTCTAAAGTCCATGAAATAAAACTTAGGTGATGGATCAATCAAATCTAATAAATCCTATTACATTAAAACTGAGATATATGTGGGCATACCCAACAAAGGGGAGGGGTTGAATGTTTTCAACCTGGTTGAAGAAAAAAATGGGGGACCCGGCAAGGACACGCGTCAGCCTTGGATTGGGCCGACATCGGCGCGTGTCCTACACGCCCAGACAAGGCGCGTTCAGCCTTTTTTTTTTCCTGCAATTGACACATGGCGAGCAATGATTGGTTCCCCATATTTTTAGATTTTATCTTCAACCCAAATTTTCGAGCTCAATTATTTTACAGCTATTTTTTTTTTTTTGCGAAAATTCTGGAAATTTTTTTCTTTATAAATTGATATAACTTTCATTTTATTTGTACACAAAAAAAAAACCTCTATTTTCTCTCAAAAAAATCTTAATTATCCTTCTTTAACCCTTTATTTTTTAAAATATTCATCATCTTTTTAGTGAAATGGATCCCAATAATCCTTATTTCAACACTTAGAATTCAAGTAATTTTCCACCAAATTACTACAATCCTAATGATTTTCAATCGCCAAATCAATTTTCTAACCAACCACGTCCTCAAAATGTCCCACAATTTTATTATCAACCAAATGCCATGCCTTCAGCTGTACCCACCTGGAATCCATATTATGGTATGCAATTTCAACGACCTCCACCACCACCACTACCCTCTCAAGAATCAGAATATCCCGAATATTCAACACAAATGGTTCTGGGTAGCAATAGCGGTGCTGATGAAGCTACTCCAACTCCAGATGCAGGAGGTTCAACCACTGGTCGGAAAAAAAATTATCAAATGGAGCACGAAGGACAATATAGTGCTAATCAGTGGGTGGATTAAGTTTGGAACCGACAGTGTTGTCGGAAAAAATCAGAAGAGTGAACTGTTTTGGGGTAAGATTGTTGAATATTGTAACGAACATTGTGAATTTAACCCTCCCCGTGACATAGTTTCATGCAAAAATCGTTTCAATTATATAAACGCCAAATTGGGCAAATGGGTAGGTGCATACGATAACGCTAAGCGTATGCAACAAAGCGGGTGGTCGGAGAATGATGTTTTGAAAAAAGCTCACGAATTATATAAAAGTGCTAACAATAGCACTTTTAATTTGATGGACGAGTGGATAGCTACCCGAGATCAACCACGCTACGCAAGTCAGGTTGGAGGAAATACTGGATCTGATAGCAGTGGATCTAAGAGAGCACGAGAAGGTGATGTAGGTGATTCAAGCTCGGTTGGATCCATTCCTCGTCCTATGGGAAGGGAGGCAACTAAGAAAAAGGCGGGGAAGAAAAAAGTGGGGTTGTCACCGGTAAAGGAACAAAAGTGGTCAGAATTCAAACAATTCAAAGAGAAAGAATTGGAACGAATGGACAACTTAGTCTCAGAACAAGAGAAGGCAATATTGCCATTAACAAGACTCGGGCTAAAAATAGGAAAATGTGGATGCAGTTGAGTCAAATGGAGTCTCGCGATCATCATCAACAACAGCTTTTTGAAATGTTGACTGACGAGCTGTTTGGCAATTAATGTGTGTTTTCTAGCTTTATGTCAATTTTTTGCACTGATGTACTACTTTCAAGATTCTCAGTATGTAACTTTACCTTTTAATTAAATCTATGTAATTCTATTATTGGAGTCCGTCAATTAACTCAATTGAATTGAAGCTTCAAATCCGTCAACCACGACCACTCATTTGTTATCCTTTAACTAACTCAATTCAATAGAAGCTTCAAATCCGTCAACCTCAACCACTCATTTTCTTATAAATAACACTCTCTTCTTTCATTCTTCCTACACCAAACACATTCTTCTTTCCTTCTTCCTACATCAAACACTCTCTCCTTTCCTTCCTCTTACATCAATGGATCCATCTGGATTTCTTCCTTTTGATGTCGAAGCCTACAAAAGGCAACTTGAAATTGAGGAGAGTTTTATCATGAACGAGTTTTTTGATGATAAAACTCCGAAAAAAACTCGAAAAAATTTGAAAAGAGATCACGCTTTTCACAATAAGAGCCTCATTGATGACTACTTTTCCGAAAATGCTATGTATAAAGATTCTTTTCGGCGACGATATCGGATGCAGAAACATGTATTCCTCCGCATCGTCCAGGATCTTTCAAGCCATGATAGCTACTTCACAAAAAGGTTCGATTGTTCCGACAGAGAAGGCTTATCTCCATTAGCAAAATGTACCGCAGCCATGCGATTGTTAGCATATGGTATGTCCGCTGATGCTATTGATGAATACATTAAAATAGGGAAAACTACAGCGTTGGAGGCATTACGGAGATTCTGCAAGGGGGCCATTCAATTGTATGAGCAAGAGTACTTGAGAGCCCCAAACGAAGCTGACCTGCAAAGAATACTTGAGGTCAGTGAGAAGCGGGGGTTCCCAGGGATGATCGTGAGTATTGATTGCATGCACTGGGAGTTGAAAAATTGTCCTACTGGTTGGGAAGGTCAATTTACTAGAGATAAGGGAACCACCACGGTTATTCTTGAAGCCATTGCAAGTCATGATTTATGGATCTGGCATGCCTTTTTTGGATGTCCGGGCACATTAAACGATATAAATGTTCTGGACCGATCGCCAGTTTTCGATGATCTTGAAGCAGGAAATACTCCACGAGTCAATTTCTTTGTGAATGAACGTTAGTATAATATGACATATTATCTTGCTGACGGTATCTACCCCTCTTATCCGACCTTCGTCAAATCCATTAAACTTCCTCAAAGTGAAGAAGACAAGATATTTGCTAAATATCAAGAGGCATATCGGAAGGATATAGAACGTGCATTTGGAGTTCTCCAAGCTCGGTTTAAAATCATTCGAGAACCAACTCGAATATGGGAGATGGCGGACTTGGCTATGATCATGAAAGCATGTATCGTATTACATAATATGATTGTTGAGGATGAATGGGATACATATTCTCAAAATTGGCTTGACTATCAGGATCATCCCGAGGCAAGTGGGTCTAGTACACAGCAACCATTCTCGACTGAGGTATTACCAACATTTGAAAATCATGTACGTACTAGATCGGATTTGCGTGATCAAAGAGCTCATCAACAATTGCAGAAGGATCTAGTCAAACACATATGGGCAAAGTTCGGAAATTAGTGATTTAATAATTTTATTGTACTGTCAGTCGAGTCTATGTATCGTATGCTTATTTGTTTTTCATCACTTGTGGAGCGAGCTAAGTTTATTGTAACTTTTCTTATTTTTAATAAAATTAAAAAATTCTCGTATTTATTCAATTGCCATTAAAAAAATTAATTAAGTGTGAATTAAAAAAAATAAAATAAAAAAATCTCGAATTTATAAATAATAATAGTAATCATTTATTTTTTAATTATATATTATATATTATTATTATTATTTTATTAATCATAAAAATAAAGATTATAAATAAAATAAAAGTGGTGGGGTAGAGAATGATGAGTTGGGAGGAGTTGAATTTTAAACTAAACTAGTTATTGTGAGGGGTGTAGTTGAGAGGGTAGTTGAATGATTAAGTGGATGGAGAGAGAAGATGAGGTGTCGTGATATTAAGGTAGTTGAATGTTTTTAGGGGGTTGGATTATTGCTCATGGTCTTATATGTGGAATGAAAAATGTCAAATCAGTTTTGAGGAGTTGAAGAAAAGACTGACTACTGCTCCTATTCTTGCACTCCCTAATGGAAATGATGATTTGGTGATATATAGTGATGCTTCTAAAGAAGGCCTCGGGTGTGTACTAATGCAAAATGGAAGGGTGATTGCGTATGCTTTGCGTTGCACAAGTGGAAACATTATCTTTATGGAGCAAAATTTGAGATTTTTACCGATCATCAAAGTTTGAAGTATTTATTTTCACAAAAAGAGTTGAATAACAGGCAAAGAAGATGGATGGAGTTACTGAAGGACTATGATTGTACTATTTCTTATCACCCGGGTAAAGCAAATGTGGTAGCCGATGCTATTAGCCGGAAATCTTATATGGCCTCATTGATGGTGCGTGAATGGAAGATGTTGGAGGATGCTCGAGATTGGAGTCCTTATGAATCAAAGCATGGAGCTATTTTTGCGAACATTCGAGTATTACCAACTTTAATTCAACAAATAAAGGAAGCTCAGAAGGATGATCCGGAGTTAGCGAAAATAATGGATAAGATCAAGGAAGGCAAATTTGAGGATTTCTCTCTCATTTCAGAAGGGGTATTGACTTTTAGAGGTCGTTTGTGTGTGCCTAATATGGATGGGATTAAATTTCAAGTTCTCGAGGAAGGCCATAAGTCGAGGTATACTATTTATCCCGGGAGTACTAAAATGTATCAAAATTTGAAGCAACACTTTTGGTGGAATAATATGAAGAGGGAAATAGCGGATTATGTATCCAAGTGTTTAACATGTCAACAAGTTAAAGCTGAGCATCAAAGGCCCGCGGGATTGCTTCAACCATTAGATATCCCGGAATGGAAGTGGGAGCACGTTACTATGGATTTTGTGACAGGGTTGCCTCGCACTCGAAGAAGGTTTGATGCAGTTTGGGTGATTGTTGATAGATTGACAAAGTCTTCTCATTTTCTACCTATTGAGATTGGTTATTCTATGGAAAGGCTTGCAACCTTGTACATTAATGAGATCGTGAGATTACATGGAGTTCCAGTAATGATTGTTTCTGATCGTGATCCTAGATTTACATCTCGGTTTTGGCAAGCGTTTCAGAAGGCTTTGGGTTCAGAGTTGAGGTTTAGTACAGCTTTTCATCCTCAGACAGATGGTCAGTCAGAGAGAACCATTCAGATTCTTGAGGACATGTTGAGAGTTTGTTCTGTTGACTTTTCTGATTCGTGGGATACTCATTTGCCTCTCGTAGAGTTTGCTTATAATAATAGTTTTCAGTCCAGTATTGGGATGGCTCCGTATGAAGCAATGTATGGGAGGAAATGTCGGTCTCCAATTTGTTGGGATGAAGTGGGAGAAGCAAAGATTTGGGGTGTTCAGATGGTTAATGATTCAGTTGAAAAGATTAAACTTATTCGGGATCGCTTGAGTACCGCTCAGAGTAGACAGAAAAGCTATGCCGATCACCGGAGACGAGATTTCGAGTTTGAAAAGGGTGATTTCGTGTTTTTGAAGGTTTCATCTAAGGTTGGTATTCGAAGGTATGGAAAGAAAGGCAAGCTTGCACCGAGGTATATTGGTCCATTTGAGATTCTTGGAAGAGTTGGAGATCGTGCCTATCGTCTTGCATTACCTCCTTCTCTTGATAGGATTCATAATGTGTTTCATATCTCTATGCTTCGGAAGTACGTGTATGATCCTTCTCATGTCCTATCTGAGGTTCCCGAGGATATTGAGCCGAGTATGTCTTATGAGGAGCACCCAGTCCAAGTCATTGATTCGAAGGTTCAAGAATTGAGAAATAAGAGTATTCCTCTTGTTCGAGTTGTGTGGAGGAACCACAATGTGAAAGAATCAACTTGGGAGCTTCGGGAGGAGATCGAGAGAAAGTATCCTTGGTTATTTGAGGGCCTAGGTAAGTAACCCTAAAAATTCGGGACAAATTTTCTTTAAGGGGGAGTGATTGTAACGACCCCAAAACCCGTCCCTACTTATTTTATATTTTTGGGGATTTTAATTTGATATTATGTGCATTTTATGTGTTGCATCATATTTTATGACTTGCACATCTTACTTGATTAAATGTGCTATTTACTTAGTTAGTAATAAAAATGGTTAAAGGAGTTAAATGAATTAGTTAAAACCTCAGGGTCCTTATTTGAAATATAAGTTCAGGGGTCTAATTGTTCAACTTGGAACTTGAGTAACTAAAATATAGTTTTGGGGGTAAAAAGATCTTTATAACATATGCTTTTCTCTTTCTCTGTGTTTACTTACTCTGCAAAACAGACTCTCTCGTTTCTTCCTAGGGTTTAAAGAAAAAGGTAAGTTCATTCCATTTTGATTTTATATCTTTTTAATTACTTCTCCGTTTTAAAATCTAATTATATAAAAATGATCAGGGCGTTGAGTAGGTCATTTCTACCCGAACAAAACATATTTCTGCGATACTTTTTGCGGAAATAGGTAAGTTACTAATTCCCTTTAAATATTAAAATGGTCACGTATATGTTGTATATGTTATATGTGGTGAAATTATTGTGAAAAGAATTTATTTGTGATACTTGTAATTTTGGGACAAATTGAGTATTTGGTGTATTTGGTTTTGGTTGGATTCAAAGAAGTGTTAAAGATGTTCTGGGTCTGATTTGTAGCCATGTTGTGGTTAAGGGTAGAGTTGTTGTGTAGTAGTACTTTTGGGACGGTGAAACGAAAGGAGTAAAAAGTGTGCAATTTTGGCCTGGCAGGGCTTATAGGCGGTCGCCCAAGATGGGGCCGGGCGAGCGCCCAAGACTACTGAAAGGTGAATTTTAAAACAGGGCTCTTGGGCGGTCGCCCAAGATGAGGGCGGGCGAGCGCCCACTTTTGCTGAAGAAAATAAATTGTTTCATTGACTTGGTTTAGAACCCAATCTTGGGCTTGGTTGTGTTCTAGTCTAGGGTGCCTAGATAAGTGTTTTGGGAAGCTAAAATGGTAGATGATGATTTTGTTTCATATGTGTACAAGGTTGTGTTTATGACTTAAATGTCAATGTTATTGTGAACACTTTATGAGTGATTCTTTTGTGTGCTTCTGGTGAGGTGTTTGGCTTGGTTCCCTACTTTGGAATCATTGCCCCGGTTGTTATTTAAGGAAGTATTTATTACAGTGCTTTGTTTGAAAGTCCAGCTGGTTTTATGTTATCGAGTGGAGGTGGAAAGTATTATAGTGGCACACAGCCAAGTTCACTATAAGGCTTTTCCACTGGTCCTTTTTCCCTAGTCCAGATTGGCCTTGGATGGGATGAGTTAGCTCCCTCGAGTGAGCATTTGGGTTATGACTTTGTGTCATATTCCCCCGTAGTTACTTTGGTTCTTATGGTTTGATTTTCGGGATCCCGGCTTCAGCTAATTATGTTGCTCAAATGGTTTTCTCAGATGATTTTCTTAAATGGTATTCCCAGACGGTTATGTTCTTTCGGTAAACCTTGGCTAAGTATCCTTGTGAGTGTTACATCGTTGTATGTGTGGTATAATGAGTTGGATTTGCCTCTCATGCTATGTGCTATGTGATGCTTATGATATTGTTTGTTATACTTATCATTTTAGCATGAAACGTAGTTGCATTTTAGTAGCTTACTGAGATTCATTCTCACCCTTTATTTGTTTACTGTTTTAGATAAAGGCGAGTCCAGGAGATAGGACACTTTGACACGGGAGGACGTTCAAGTGGTTAGAGTTGAGATTTGTTTTGTAAAGGCTACATTAATAGATGTAATACTTTTTGGGTAGAGTTTCCGTGACTTCATCATTTTGTAACACCATTATTTTGGATAATGTTGGTATATGTACATTTGTATAAAAGTTTGTAAGCCTTTGGGCTAAATACTTTCGTTGTGAAAGTTGTTTGTAAAGTTTGTTTGAAAGTTAAATGAAGTCTTTGAACTTCAAGTGTGAATTTGTTAAACTTTATGAAAGTACATTTCGAATTTTTTTTAAAAGTGTTTCATAACGTCTTCCACTCGTGTCCCGAGCGTGGGGCCAAGTAGGACCACGGGTCTGGGGCGCGACATTAGTACAATGAAAAATTAAAAAAAATGAGAATATCATTTTAGAACGAACGGGAGTATCAAATTACACCTCTACCCTTCCGAATGCAGCGATTGTACGTTTACAAACACTACACAATTTACCCCCAAACCATTTCTTCAGTCGCACAAGTCCCTAACAAGATGCAGCAACAGCATTCACAACCACCGCAGACGGCAGCCGGGATTCCTTCCCCTACACCACCAGAATCTACGGCCGACGCACCGCCGAAGCAGGTGGCGTTAGCTATGGACCGCCTGGGTCACGCCGGTCGTTTAATTGCTGACATTCGACTCGGATCCGACCGCCTACTTGAGGCCCTATTGATCGCCGGTGAATCACATCAGTCCAACAAACCCTTGCATTTGATTTTAAAGGAAGAAGCCTCTATGCGGCAGTACCTCCATGACCTCCGTGCTATCGGTACTCATTTTTTTTTTTCCCTTTTTCCCTTCATTTTTCACATTTTCCTTGATTTCCAAATTTGATCATTTATGTATTTTTTTTCTATTAATTACCGTTTGTGTGATTTTTGGTTTATTTAATTGTGAATATGACTTTGGGAAATGTTTAGCTTTTGATGGACATGGTAATGATGTAATTGGGTTTCCATTTAAGTCTAGGGTATTGGGGATGTTAATTTAACGAAGAGCTAATCCTATGTTGATCCTATGGTAAAAGTTCCATCTGGTTTTAAGCTTCAATTTAGACATGTTGGTCCTTGGTTCCTGGGGCTTTTGGCCTTAATTTACTGGATATTAGCAATTGAAAGAAAATAATGGAGCATAGTTAGTTTTCAGCAGTTACTACGTGGGTCAAAATATGTGGAATAGTTACTTCCTTTGATATATTGGACGGTTGTTTGGTGTTCTCGTTGTTGTGTTATTCTAGATTAAGGTTTCCATTTTATACCAATGTGTGCATTTCCTATTTGCCAAGCCACTCTCTCAAATTGCTCGTTAATGCAGTTGAAGATTAGTGTAGTCATTAGCTCCAGTGATTTGTGTCCTGGAGTATATTGTTTCTTTTAGCAGTCTCCACAACTGTTTTATTAACTTACCACCAAAATGCTTAGGAAATTGCATTCCTATTTCCTACCATCTGGTTTCTTTTTCTCTAAAGGTGTTCAAACTTATGGTTTACGTCTCTGAGAGTTGATAGGTAATGTGAAAGATGTATGTAACTAGTTGGATGAACTTCAGTAACTGGTTTAACAGTAGCAGTTCAACGTGCCCTTTCGGCAAACTCTTGAATCAGATAAACAAGTCTTTGTCACCTTTTGTAAGAGGAAGAGAAAATCCAGAAATTATTCAGGGTAAAAAAGAGTAATTATATTTTACGTCTTGATCTCAAAGTGGTTCAACTGGCATCTATCAAGTCAAATAACAAAGCTCTATTTTGATGGAGATTGATGGTGTTTCTTCCATCTTTTGTGTCTTTTTGGGAAAAGGGAGGAGCGGGTGGGAGTAGTGCTAGACTTTGTACCATTTACCTTGAAAATATTAGGTTTCTAAATACGACTAGAAGGACATTTTTCGAAAGTTATTGGGGCCACAATACTGTGTTGAGCATCTTGAGATAAAAGATCTTCACAATATACCTAATGTCTAGCAAGAAGAAATAAAGGCACAGTTTACTTATGCAGGCGTTTGATTTGAAAATAATGGTAGAAAAAGTAGAAATCCTTGATTGTAAGAAGCGTTTATAGTGATTTCTAGACTCTTTGGTATCTTACTGTGCAAGTGCTTTCCTTTCCTGCGTTTGTGTTGAAATTCATTATTGCATTAACTGATAGAATCTGAAATCTATAATTTCTTACTTTTGTGTGTGTGTGCTGTTGATTGAGCATGGACATGTTCTGAATCGATTTTGCTTTTGTTAGGAAGGAAGTTGGAAGATTCTGGAGTCCTTAACGAGTCTCTTAGGTCAAGAAGTAATTCTTGGGGTCTCCACATGCCTTTAGTTTGTCCAGACGGTGCTGTTGTAGCGTATGCATGGAAGCGTCAACTTGCGGGTCAGGCTGGTGCATCTGCAGTTGACAGAACCAGGTGGTCTTCGGATTTTGTCTACTGTGATGCTTTTTAGGCTTTGTCTTTTTTATTTATGCTCAGATTTCTTTTTTAAAATCTTAGTCTCCAATCCTGTTTTCTTTCCTTTGGCTTATTTTATTTGGACCTCAAGATCCATTCAAAGTTGAAGGCCTTGGCATGGTTTCTATTGTTAAAAGTGATGTAAGAAGGAAGGCAAGAATAGCAGAGCTCTGTCTAAGCTGCGTAGAAGCAAATAAATGTCTAGAGCTTGAGTGCAATTGAGATAGAAGTTAAGGTTATTAAGGCGATAAGTCAGGTATAAGCACAAGCCTTGAGCCTCATGCGTATAAGGAAACGCATTGAAAGCCTTTTCACCAAAAGCAAAGTTGATCGCACTTAACCTGAGTGTAGGATGGGGATTGCTTTGAACAAAATTGATATACATGAGATTCGAACCAGCAATTCAGTAGTGTTTGTTTTTACTGCTGCAAGGTTAAAATTGGGGATGATGCCCTACCTAAAAGAGATAAATGAAAAAGTACGGAGAGAAGAAATGATGGCGGATATAGGCGGAACTTGGAAGCGTTTAGCAAAGATAGCTAACTAAGGGCGATATGAATTTTTTAAAAAACGAATGATACTTGGGAGAAGTAGAGAGCGAATAAGAAGAAGAACGAACGATAGCTTGTAGTAAAACTCAATTCAATAATCTATTTGAATTGCTTTGAACCTTACACAATTAGATATGGCCTAAATTATTTTTTAATGATACTGGGAAAATACTTTTATGAGAACTAGAAAATACTTGATACTTTAAGCGAAAAAACTAATACTAAGAGGATTAGGAAAACACCAACACTAATGCCACCTTTTACTAGGAGAACTTTAATACTATTAATTCCTATATTTGTCTATCACATATATTTATCCCTAAATATTTGAACAAAGTAAACTATTAATAAGTTCCTGTTTTTGTCCTGCATCAAGGACATTTGAAGAATGTTTGTGTTGGTCTTATTGATGTACATGTGGGTAGAATCAATATTAGATACAACAATGAACAACTCAAGAACCTATCGAAAAAAAATGAAGAACGCAAGAAGAATTAAAAAACTGTTTTACATCATATCTAAGTAATTATAAGGGTTGAGAATTAAGTAACAAGCAGAATACCCTCTGGAATGAAACAAAATAAGTTTACATTAAAAAAATTAACTATTTAGAAGTTAATTGTTCCAATGAATTGGTTCCGAGATATTACTTTCAAATTAGACAAGCCCAAAATAGAAATGCTTATTATTTTTTAATTAGTGGGGGCCCACTTGTCATACTTATAACAATATTCCACTTATTATTCCCTGCCCCATAGTTTAACACTTTTCTTTATTCCCCGCGCCATCCCATTTTGTTTAATTTGATATGGGACGGAGGGAGTATACTCCTTCCGTCCCACCTCACTCGAGACTTATTTCCATTTTGGTCCGTCCCATTTCACTTGAGACTCCCCAAAATGGTAATCTTTTTATAATTTTATATTCAATCTATCCCACCCATTCTCTCTCTTCCTTTTCCACCACACAATTCATTCAACCAACCTACTATTAACTCCACTCATTCTCTCTCTTCATTTTCTACCACACATTTTCCTTATTTTATTCTTTTTCCTTAGTTATTGTGCCCACCTCTTAGGTCTCAAGTGAGGTGGGACGGAGGGAGTAGGTTAGAAGAGATCTATGTTTCTGCAGGAGAAAAATGCAAAAGGATGAGGATAACTCTTCAAGACATACAAATTGTAGAGATGAGCATATAATAGGTGTAAGGTGGTTTATAAAGGGTGGGAGGATGATTTACGCCAAACAGAAAAGAGATAAAATTGGAAGAAGAAGATACTTTTACTTCCATTTCCAAATGAAATTGAATTGGATCTATATATCTTGAGTTGCAACCGATCACGTTTTTCTCTAAACATCGTTTCGTTTTCAAGTCAAGGACAACAGCTGATTTAGGGGTGTTTATAGTTTTTTCCTGCAATTGGAATCATTTGATGGAGATATAAGGTAAATGTTTCTCGTAGTATAGTTTAGAACGATAACATCTCGTGGTTGAAGTTAAGACATCACAGTAGATTGTGACTGGATGTTTGGGATATGTGTAAACATCTTGAATTAGTAATGTCGGATTGCAGTTTGGTTACCTATCTAGCTCGTATCACTTTTTGAATTTGTAGTTTTATCCTGTCTGGAAAGGTAAAAGAATCCCTCTTTAGAATCTCAAGTGTTATTTCTAAAATATGTCATAATATCGTCCACAGAGAACATCTTGAATTTTAGTTTGAATTTAGAATCACGCATTCATTGTCAAATATGAAGTTTCTTGGACATGGCACTCTCTTGTACAGGACAAGCTTCAGAGGCTTGTCCTTCAAGCGCAGACAGGGAAGGTGGGGGATTACAACAGTATTTATCAAGAGGAGAATTAGCAACTCTACAAGGACTAGTACCAAAACTAACGAATCATAATAACACGGGTGGGGTGGGGGAATAAAACTTATCTTTACTAATAAGACCAAACTAATTTATTTGAATAACAATATGTTCCCTGTTAGACTAGGATAAGTATCTATATTCTTCCTAGGACTAAGATAACGTATTAATCCACATTTTAAGCGACTAGATGATGTTAAATACTAATACAAATAATATATAAAAAATATCTCTCATTCTAGTATTCTTGTGTTCGTGTCATGTATCAGTTTTACTGGACTTATTTCATCATAGATATTCTTCCTTGGTAGGGTGCTTAATGCTTACTGACGTTTTATGAATGCAGGGCTATTTCTGTTTTCATTAAATCATTTCTCCAATCCTCCCCCTCTAATTTTGGTTTACTTACGTTCAATTGCTTGGTAATAAATTTTCAGGTTGGCTCTGAAGGCATTTACTGACCAGAAGCGACACTTCTTCCCACATCTTGATGACGTGTCCGGAACTGAATCAGTATCAAAGAAACATTGTAGTAAAGCATCAAGAGTCACCAAGACCTCAGTGGCTTGAAGACTGTATCAGATGTCCTACTGTTACCAAATGTCGTTTACTTATCAGCGATCCAGTGTGACTTCAGTTCAGTCATCACAAGAGCATAATTTTCATAACTCGAATAAACTACGGCAAGGATCAGTGGCTCCTGTTGCTGCTGATCAGATTGCTGTGATCGAATTGTTGTTGCCCTCTGTTTTCAGAGTTGTGATATCGTTGCATCCAGCTGGTTCAGTTGATCCAGATGCGGTAGCTTTCTTCTCTCCAGATGAGGTAATCCTTTTTGGCAATTACTAGAGCTTCCTGATTCTCGTGCCTATTCTCTCAGATGATTCACCATTTTCTGGTGGACTATCGTCAGAATTTTCTTATGCTTGGGTGTTTTTAATACTAGGTGGAAATTTTTAGATTGAAACTAGGCGGGAAAATGAAGCTTAGTGTAGTACATTTGTTGTAAAAAAGGAGAAAAAGAGTTTCCTTACAAGGAAATCTTACTTATTAATGGGATGACCGAAGGAGAAAAATTCACTTCTTCTATACTATGAATGTGCACCTCTAGAAGTTGGTAGTGATTCACAACGTAGTAACTGATTTGTACATTTTATGGGTAAGTAGTTCTTATAAGGTCTGAAGCCCAATTTTATTGGTAAGTTCTTATAAGGCCCTGAGCCCAACTCGAATTTAGGGCCGAAGAGGATTCCTCTTTAATTTGCGCTAATATCTGGTGATTGGTGGAGAGCCTAAGGGGCCTTTGGGGGTACATGACCCCATTGGGGTTTTAGAAAAAAATTATGAAGGAGCTATGAAGTTTATTCCATGGTTAGATAAATGCTGTTCACATAAAAACATCGAATAATATTATGGACCAATTAGTGGCTTTCAGAGTTTGATCATGTGCCATGTTTTGAGGTATTCTATTTATTCTTATATTTAGTTTTTCACAAAATTGATTTGGAATAATACAATTATGGTAGCATGAACAATAAGTTTTTTTGATTGAATGAAATTGACACACAACTATTCACCATGTTTGCTAGTAATTTTGAATTTATCTAAGGTCAATAACCATAAACTAGCTGTACACTTCGCAACTTTTTTGAGTTTTTATTTATCAGCCTTTTTGATTTCTATTTTATTTTATTTTATAAAAGTTCATTTCAATAGTTTTTTTTTAAGTATTATGTTCAATCACAGAGTACTACTAATTATTACTCCATCATAAAATTATTGTCTCTTTTGACAAGTCAATCTTCTTATGCTTGATGATTTGGTTTCTTGTACCTTCTAGAAATTGCATTATAATTAGTCTTCTCTTAGAAATGAAATACTTTCTGGGGAACAAACCAAAAGCAAAGTGAGAATCAATTTGGGATGAAAGGATTACTACCGGAAATTGTTGTTGACTTATTTCATTGTTTGGTGCTTGGCAATGTTTGCATCTACGAACTTGTCTATATTACTTTTTTACTTATATACTCTAAATATATTATGAACTAAAGTGTGACCACACGGAGAAAAGTCTCGGCCCTGCAATGTTTGGGTTGGACAACCATAAAAGTATGTCGGGTGAGTTTGAACACAGCTAGAATCACCCTTTAATCCCTTTGATAGCCCCAGAGATGATCAGGATATGCATATATCTTCTTACTCAACTAATCTAAATGAACAAATTGCCTTGAATATATTAGTACTTGCATGCATCCACTTTTTAATAAAATTTGACTATTGGACTAATATAATTCATTTCAGGAAATATTTTCTTGCAAAGAAATGCATTATTAGATGTCAACGGTGAATTTGACTGGTTCAATGACACGGGTTAAGGTACTCGGACTCTTTGGTTCACCTCGCCGGACTCCTCTTGACAAGACTAAAATACGAGTGTCCGACACGGGTACGGCGGGGTAAATCAAAGAGTCCGAGCATCAGAGGACATGGGGAATCTTTTATGATTTACTCTTAGAACTACATGGCCTCAAATTTGCTTATCATGGGGACCCTATATGTATTATGGCTTTTTATGCATTTGATTTTGCTCATGTGTGTTCAATATATTTATCGCCCCTCTTTTAAAAATTTGAGAATTGTTGAAGTGAGTGTTTTGGAAATAGACAATGTTGCATTTGCTTTGCCAGAATGGTGAGAACAATGACATTCCAATGAAATTAGCGTTGTAAATGAAAGCAATCAACAATGACTTTGGTTAGTGCTTTGAATCTATGCTAGAATGTAATGACTTTTCTCTTCCTTGGTGATTTTGTCTGTGCAAGTGAGCGATGAACGTAATGACATATGAGGGTTTGTGGAAAATGACTTCCATATTGCTATGAGTTTAATGGTGTCTAGTTTGTAATATGCTCTTTTATGCTCCATTTAATCCTTGAGTCTAGTTGCATGAATATTTGAGTTATTTTCACTTCTACTTTAAGCATTTTCGTCTTATTTTTAAGCTATTTCTGATGTGCTTCCCTTCCCTTCCCTTACCTTTTTTTTTTTTTTTTTAAAGGGAGGCAGCTATGTACATCCACGGGGCTTCTCAGTTTATAATGTCTTCAAGCACATCACGGTAACAAATTTACAACCTCAAAAGCTATACTCCCTCCTTGTTGCGCAAACCACACACTTTTGGCTAAGCACGGGAATTAAGAAAAAAGTGTGCAATATTGGTAGTGGACTAGGTGTTGTGAGTATGAATAATTGGGTAATAGCTGCAAGTGGGTAGGAATTGTGAGTGGGGCAATTGTTGTGAGTATGAAAAGTAGGCTCCTTTGAAGTATTATAAACTTCATCTTTGGGTTGTGTAAGTAGATTTGAGTCGGAAGGGGGTAGTATATCTTATTCTTTTGATGTTGATACTGATATTGCTTCGGTATATCCATCTCAATTTTAACTTTGCCGTTTACGGTTTCATTGATTTCATATTGCAGGAACATGCTGCTATGGCTCTGCAGTATTTTATTAGTATCAATAGCGAGACGGCTCTACACTCTCTACTGGTATTATCTTTTACATTCTGGACTTTGGCATTGTTGTTGTCCAAACTATACTTGACCACAAAATGTTACTCCCTCCGTCTCAAAATAAATGTCGTTTTAGACACTTTCACACATATTAAGAAATGAAATTAATGTATGTGAAAATGTCTTGTATACCCCTAAAGTAATCCAACTACCTTGACTATTAAATGCTTGTGCAATTCAAGAGATAGTTCCTTATCATTAATAAGGGTACAGTTGGTAGACAACAATAAATAAGCCTTGAAAATTGTAAAACGACAAGTATTTTGAGACAGAAAGTAACTCCCAAAACGACATCTAATTTGAGACGGAGGGAGTAATTGTTCTTGGGTTTCGCTATTGCAGCATTGGATCTGTTGCTATCAGACCCTACTCACAAAAGTTTGCAGGTGCAGTTTCTGTTTGTCTTAAGGCCTTTACTCCGTTTTCATCCACTGTATTTTCAAGCGTGTTTCACTTTTATAATACTGTAGTTCTCAATTTTCTTTTATAAAATCAATCTTACCTCAGTATGACTGTCTATTCCGCTCCCAACTAACATGACGTTAAATTGGTTTGAAGGAAAATATATGAGCTAACATTTGTTAAATTTTTAAACTAATCAAATTATGGGATTGGACAAGTTGTAATTATTTAGTTCGATCCATGTTTCACCCAAGCATCAAAGTCGATCACCACCACTCCTACTACCATTCTCCTCCAACGATCACCACCTGAAATCCTCCATAAAAAATCCCAACATCTTTCAATCACCCTTAAACTATCGCCACCATCACTCTCTCTCTCTCTTAACACACACACACACACACACACACACACACACTTGGTTGTTATTCCACATTCACTTTCTTCCCGAAAATTTCAGCGAAACCCAGCCACAAGAACGCTAAACCACACACTTAATTCGACTTAGAGCAGAACTTTTGACAAGATACTCCCTCCGTCCCAAAATGATCTTCACATTTGACTAATCAAACTTTTTAAGGATATGAACACTTACTTCACTAGCCATGTTGTGTTTATGCACATTTAAGCCTAAATTGTAGAAATGGGAAGAACTTTTTGGGACAATGAAAAATGGCAAATGAGAAGATCATTTTGGAACATTAGGAGTATAAGACGAGAGAGAGAGTACTTGAGAAGGGAGACCCATCTCCCAGTCCTACCACCAATAGGTGCTGAAAGGCTGGGAAGCTTCGATGTTGGAGATTTGGGACCAATCTATACGAACTCTCTAACTGGAAGAAGCCTTGGCAGCAATAGATAAGTCACGGCAGGAACAATTAAAAGGTCTGGTCTAAATCGAGGCATCGGGAACTGAATTAAAGGAAATGGAATACACTCACATATTCAGTTGGAGCTTCCAAACTTGGATTTCCTTTTTGGTTTATATTTCGAGTTTCATTTTCCAAACGTGAAACCATTGCATACGGAAATTAGTGGGGGTAAGATTGAAAGAGCTTTTTGGGTTTCAATTCTGGGGGACTGATTTATGATGTTTGGGTGAAAGATGGATCTAACCGTTGTTAGCTTTGTCCAAATCTCGTTATTTAATTTGTCAAATATTTAACGAGTGTTAGCTTGTATATCTTTTCCGTCAAGCCAATGTAAAAGGCATTGATGACTGGGATGTAGCTGTAGTCATATTTGTTGTACTATATATATATATATATATATGTATATATATATATATGTGTATATATATATATATGTGTATATATATATATGTATATATAGTAATATAGTATAAGTGTAACACGCTTGAAAGTTCTATTTAAACATAGTTAGAGCATTTTATTATACTGTGCACATGTACTTTCGTCATTTTTTGTTTCAGTAAATGCGGAAAACTACTTTCAATGGATAAAGAGACGGCTTTGCTACTACCTCCAGTTCAACGTCCTTACAGAAACTTTTCTGTTAGTAAACTTTTGTCGGGTCAACAGAATTCCTCCCCAATGAATGATCAGAGCAAACATAACATCGAGGCTTATCACATTGGCTGTTCGTCAGATGAATCGTAGCTGAATCAGTTGTAATCTCGAGATAGACTTGTAGCTTTGTATTATTCTGTGGGTATATTTCATGTTACCGTTTTCTTTACTTTTGTGATAGGAAAAAAAGTAGGGCAGAGACTAATTTTCTGTTGTATTCATCAATGTTCCTTGTAGTTTTTCGTTTTTCCTTTTAATATGTTTTTTTGGCGCAATGCCCGATAAGTTCCTTTTTTTACAAATCTCTTTCCCCATAAGTTCCTCACAACATGTTATATTATTCATGTTGTATTATTCAGTAATTGTACTGCATCACATTACACTGCACAATGAATATAGTACTGCATGGAGGTGGCAGTGGTGGCCGACCGATGACTGGTGGTGGTGATACAGTAGTATTGATGCAGTATTATATTTTTTTATTACTGCATGTTGCACGCAGTAGACTACTGCATAGGAAATTCCTAGGCTTTTTAATTTAATGGAAAACTTGTGGGGAAGTGGTTTATCCAAAAAGAAACACACTCCCCCTCTTTTTAAAAGGGGGGGGGGGGGGGGGGGGGGGGGTTGTGTGTGTGTGTTTGATACTTTGCTAAATTTTCACTCAAATTCCAAACTTAGTATGTCAAGCAACCACATAATAAACTACCCCTCATCTCTTCTTTAACTTTCTGAAAATGTATTATAAAATGTCATTGATGTTTCTGACAGGAAAAAAATGCCCAGTTGAAGGAGATGAAATCATAAATTTACCCCTTCTGAATCACTTCAAACTCCCCATTTCAAATGGATTATTCAATCAGCAGGGAGTCATATAAGAAAATAAGCTCGGGTATAACAATTTCTGCGCACTTTTTTGGCGTCGTAGCAATTATTCTGTTGCTTGTTTGGTTGGTGATGTATCGTGGCGCTATTGCTATTGATTCAGTTGATAATCGTATTTTTGATGTAGGTTACCCAAAATATCTATAACTTGCATCTATTCTGTGATTTTTCTTTCATGTTAACTGGTTTCTGTACTACTGTTTTTGTTCTGTAGGTTCATCCGATTCTTATGTTCGTCGGGCTCATCTTTCTCTCTGGTGAAGGTACATAGCTTGAGCTCATGATTTCTCTTCCTCCCCATGTTTGCTCTGAATTTAGGCTTGTGCGGTCATGGCGGTTCGATTTGCACAATAATATTTCCGCCTCATAGTACCAGCAGTGGCGGATGTAGTATATGACCAAGGTGGGCAGATGCACACCCTGGATTTTCCGAATTTTTTTACCGAGTAGTTATAAAAAAAATAAAAATAAATAACTATAGGGCTGCAAAGTGTTTTTTTTTTTGAAAGAATAGAGGTGCAAAGTGTCAATATGAGTTAAGTTAAATTTTGTAAAATTATGACTTTCAAATTAGACCTTCCCTTTTTCATTTAGTTTGCCGCTGGATAGTTTTCTTTTCCATATTCTAGGCTAGGCTTTAAGCGATCAATCGGGACTTTGCGAGTTGAGAGAGCGACGACGAGAGTTCAGCAATCTTGCGTCTTACACAGAGACGATCATACCGCAGCGGACTAGCGGCGCAACCACGAAGCCACCATCGTTACTGCTTCGAATAGGTTTATCAGTTTACGGATCCTCCATACTCAATCTCTAATCTCAATTTAAAATCCCTAAATTTTTCAAAAAAAAAAAAAAAAACCCTAGGGTTTTCAATGTTATAATAGAAAATTCTTTTTTTCCTTTTTTATATAAATCTTTTTGATTTCTAAACGAAATATACAATATTGTTAATCTCATTTGTGGAAGCAATCCAGATTTATGGCCTTATATGTCTAATAGCGAGTTTAATAAATTAGTATTTTGATTGGTACTTTTGTGCAAATCTAACATGTTCTTTTTTGTTCAATTTCTGACTCTAAAGCAAATGAGGCTTCTTGCTCTTCTCAACCTTGCTGTTAAAGATGAAGTGTAAGTCTCCCGTACACATTCTTTATGTGTTACTGTTTGTTTATATGAATTGCAGTTTTTTCTCAATTTTGAGGGGTAGCGGTCGAGATTGATGTCACACTAGATCAAGCGTAATATGATGGGCAGTTAGGAAACTAGGCTACAATGTGGCCCCGAATGTAAGAAATAAGCGGCTTCTCTTTCTACTGATGTGTTGCATCGTTGCTGCATCCCACAATAATGATCAGGAAGCATTTTTTTGGGCTTGGAGCGGTTGAGATGAAATTGGCCAGCAAAACAAAGCGCAAAGTTTTTTCTTAACTAATCATTTTTTTTTTAAAAAAATATAAAATTATCATGAACATTTTTTTGGGCTTGGAGCGGTTGAGATGAAATTGGCCAGCAAAACAAAGCGCAAAGTTTTTTCTTAACTAATCATTTTTTTTTTAAATATAAAATTATCATGACTTACATCTACATATATATGGAATTGGTTCAGATCCATATATATGTATGTTGTGACGAAGTCAGAAATTTAGTAAAACGGGGTCGAGATTATGTTATAGGGTTAATTTTTCCTAAATGTAAGAAATGTAAGGGGGTTAAGACTACAAAAATTAATATCTTTAATGGTAAAAATGTTAGTATTTTGAATTTAAAGGGGATAAAAATGACACAACTTCAAAATCAAGAGGGTCAGATGATCCATAACCATAGGGTGGCTTGGCCACTATATATATATATATATATATATATATATTTGACGATGTCTGTTTTGGCAAAAAACAATGAAATCCAATCTGGATTGATAATCAAAATTAAGGAGGGTTAAATGGAATATAAACTATAGAATTGCAGAATTCAAGATTGCACAAGGATGTAACGAGGAAAGACCTTGAGACAATAATCTCGCTGGCACAAAACCTCGGGAGGTGATTAAGAGCACCTTCCTACCCAAACGATAGTATTAATCTTCTTGTTTTTGAACTGTGGAGGAGTACAAACCGTTGTGTGAGTGTGTGTGATGGTGTGCCCCCACGCTCGGTTTAAATAGAATTACAAACTAGAACCCTATCTAAAAAAAAATAACAAACTATCCTAAAATCTCGGGGTCTATCTTGATGAATCTTTGACTTGGTCTTCCTTTTTGTTGAGAGTAGGCCTTTTGATCACGTTCTTTTTATGAGTTGTAAACAAATAATTAGTTAGGGTAAATATAAATACTTATCGATAATTCAGCCATAGGTGAAGATGTCAGCATGTTGATCAAGATGTCACCATCTTGAAAATATACCCATAACCAACTGTCCTAAAATCGTGGGATCTAACCAACTCTTGACCAAGTCTATCCCTTCGTGGATATAAGTCTTTTACTACGTGATTTCCAAGGGTTAGTTGCAAAAAATATTTATTAGACATAAATAACTTTATTATTCACAACTTACTGATCACGAAGACATCCACATGCTGGCAGTAGTCAAGATGTCGTCCTCTTAAAAATGTAGCCACACAATGTCCACGCCAAAAGAAGGAGGCCAGGAGAGGGATCAAACACTAGCACTCACCGAGGGTGATGCTTGACTTTACCGCTGTGCCACTCATTTGGGGACACCCATTGTATATATAATATATCTATATATTATAATTTATGAGTATATAATATATATATATATATATATATATACTCCATCTATTACATAACAATGTACACAGTTTGAATTTTTTACTCAACGGGGGTCGATCTTTAACCATAATTTTAGGAATATCTAAAATATATCTATGCAATTCGAAACACAATTATTTATAATATTACTAATGGTGAAACAATAATTTTTTTTTGAATTACATAGAGATATCTAGATTTTCATCAAATTATGATTAAAAATTGATTCAGTTGACCAAAAAAATTCAATTTATGCACGTTATTATGTGACAGAGGGAGTATATGCCAAGATTTCCCAACCGTCTACATACAGTGCGCATGATCTAACAGCGGATCAATTTATTTTGGCAGTGGTTGTTTGGATTCAGTCTATTCATATTTCCAAGAGGTTCGTTTGTAACGAGGACTAGGTTGATGCCATTGTACCTAAATTGCAGTCGGGCATTTCTATATATATGGCGATCATCACGGCCGAGACGGGGTTGATGCAGACCCAAAAAATTACATCGTCGGTATTTATGAATCATGGGGAGAGTTATTTGATCAACTCTCTTGCCTTGGCAATTCTCCTTTTTGGCATTTCTGTTGATCTTTCTATCGTTCTTGCTCATCATGTATAATTTCCGTTTCATTTACACACTTAATTGCCTTTCTTTTTTTTTTTTTTTCATTTGAGGCTGTAAATGATCATTTGGAAACAGAATATGTTTTTTTTTCCATTAAAAATGTTGCATTGGACATACCAAACAACAACATAAATAGACTGCAGAGGATCATATTCTTTTGTTTCCTTTGCATTGTAGCGGCATCAACCTTGCTATATACTCCATTTGTCCGAAATACGAGTTCCTTCATTTTTTGAAATACCCGAAAGAATGTTTGCGTACAAAATTATCATTGTAGTCATAGACATTTTATATTTTTACCGTTTGGTGGATATTCTTTCTTGTGGTGGGCAGCGGGCTTAATACTTTTTTTTTTTTTTTTTTGAAATCAAAAGAACCATCTAATATTAATAATAATAACAAACATTTAGAAGTCGACTATCCACAAACGTCGGAAGTTCGACCCAAACGGTGGGGCTCGCATTTACAAATGCTGCCCTAGAAATTACATTCGCCAACATATTGGCATTTTGACTTATCAACTGCAAAGAAAAAAAAATCGTCATAATAAGCACATCCTTGCAATAAATAATCTTGACAAAACCTAACTCTGGAAGATGTCATCCTTTGCAACGCTTGATTGCATGAATATCATCATGAAATATTGAGTCCGTGATCTTCCACTCTTCTAAGCCAGATCCACTCATCACGATAAAAATAATAAACAAAGCCCTCAACAAAAGAGGGAAATCACAGGTCCTTAACAAAGGAAGAAAAACATAGGTCCTCAACAAAGGAGGAAAAACACAAGCTCTCACATATGGAGCGAAAAACAACTTCAGAAATTTCATAATGAACATTATTTAAAACTACAATTAGAAATTAAAACAACAATTATAAAATGAAATACCTGATTTCACATTTATTAATTACAAAATAATAATTAATAAATGTTAAATCGGGTTAAACTAAGCAATAAAAAAGGAGTAAGAAAAACAGATCTTCAATTGATTATGGAGAAAGGGCTATGAAAGAATAGAAAGAAGATAGAAGTTTTTGTTCAAGGAAGAAGATGAGGTTTTTGGTAACTGCCGCAAAGCAAAATCAGTGGTCTGAAGTTAGTAATCACTTAACGTTGTAGCGGGCCTAATACTTTAAAGAATTAGAATCTTACATTTTGTATTTATAGATTTTATTTTTAAAAATTAATGAATCTTATTTCATACGACACTTTCTTTTTAGAAAGGTCACAAAATTAATTCATCCCTTTGCTCGGAAAAAAAGAAGAAGAATTAATTCATCCCTAACCTAACCTAAAATAAAATTTCATCATAGTATTTCAAAATAGAGGTTTTGACTAATAAGTCCCAAATAGTTTCTTGCTTTTTTCACGAAACCAAAATGCCCTCAATTTTTTGAAATGTAATATCTCAAAATCGACAAATTGAAAATAATAATCTGAAACCACTGTTTTAATCGTATTATCAAGACGAATCAAAGAAGTACACTCAATATTGTTTGGGGTAGAAAAAATC
Organism: Campanula takesimana; assembly: GCA_026119855.1. Taxonomy (NCBI): domain Eukaryota; kingdom Viridiplantae; phylum Streptophyta; class Magnoliopsida; order Asterales; family Campanulaceae; genus Campanula; species Campanula takesimana. The sequence continues at coordinate 74,403 of JAOWBW010001420.1, forward strand.
AATCAACACAACATCTTGGAAAGACAACTTGCAGGGCCAACCTGATCTACAATCTGAATCTACATCATCTTACAGGTATGAATGTTGTGATCCTACTTTTCAGGGACCACTACCGAACGTGGAACAATCAGAGACTAAGTCAAATGCACGTGACTATTTGATCAACTCATGTTCAACAAGAGGATGGCCAAGTCTTCAACAAACTCCCCAAGAACTTACGGATAGAATGACTAGTTTGTTATTTACTTCTTTAGTATTTAAAGAGATCCAACACATGTATTCACACACTTCTCACGCCCTGTACTCTCTTTACTTACATTCACTGTACCACCATCAAAGCTTAATAAAATTCCATCTTCAAGGTTTTATGCCGGCGAACAAGTTGTTCAAGGGCTTTCCTCGTTAAATCTTTTGTCCATACATCTTTCAAATTCTTTATTCCATTGTGCCCAATTCTATTTACATAAGTCGAATTGCATAAATTTGACCAAAACAATTTTGCGCCGTCTGTGGGAAACATTGGTTTTTTAGCTTCTTAGAAATTCAAGATGAGTCACCAGACTACCAGAGTAATCACTACTAGAACTTCAGTTAGAGCAAGTGGGAGAATTGAACCAATCCCTGGGGTTCAAACTTCAATTCAGAATGCTAGCATCACCTTCGCCACAGGTTCAACTCAAGCACAAGTTGGAGCGTCTTCTGGATCGTCACAAGAAATCCCTTTGGACATCGCTACCAAATTGACCAACATGATGAACCAGTTAATGCAACATATGATGTCCCAAAATAACACTTCAACCTTGTTGATGAATACTGTCACCAGGCTGCAACGTGCAGTCTCTACGATGTAATCTGGTTCATCGGGATCACGTTAGAACGCACCCCCTAGTGTAGTATAAGATACTAATCCTAACATGGGATCCAACCTGTTTTCACCATTCCAGCCTAGGATGCTCAGCTTTGACAGGGATACTGGATTACTGACCGACAGAGTGGGATTCATACCAATGGCTAGTGCAGTTCATACTGACAGTGTGGTTACAATCCTGCTGAAGCTGTCCTGACACCCTCTGCAGCATTCACGACACCTATATCAGTATCAACAGGGAGTCCTAACCCTCCTTTTGATAATAATGTTTATCATACTGTTACTAATATTGATACAAGAACTATGGCTAGGCAATTTTAGGAATTGAAAGAGATGGTGATGAATATACCAGGAATAACACCACCATATCATCAAGCCTCCCCAACTTGTTATAACGAGTCTCGCTTCGTACCAGCTATTGCTAACATGGTGATAACAAAGAAGTTTACAGTGCCTCACATGAAGAAATATGATTGAACAACTAATCCATTAGAACATGTTGCATTATACTAGGAGAAGATGGATGCAATACACATTCCTCTGAAATTTAAGGAAGCCTGTCTTTGCAGGGGCTTTGGATCAACTTTAACTGGGGGCAGCTATGAGATGGCTAATTAATCAGCCTATTGGCTCTATTGGATCTTTTGCCCAGCTTATCAACATGTTTACTAATCAGTTTTCTTATAATAGGGTTTTTGAAAAACTAACTAGTTATCTCTATAGGATAGTCCAACAACCTGCTGAGACTTTGAAAGAATACACCAGCAGGTTAAACAAAGAGGCTGTAGATATCCCAAATCTCGACATGTCCACAGCTACAGAAGCCTTCAGGATGGGCCTAAAAAAGAATTCACCTTACTACAAAGAACTTGTCACGACTCCTTGGAAGAAGTTGGAAGACGTCAGGACCAAAGCATTGAAGTTCATCAGGTTGGAAGAAGATGAATTGATGCAGGAGAAAGCAACCAAGAAGAATCTTAATCCTGAATAATCTGGTGGCAAGATGGAATCATCTCACTCTAAATCAAATAGGGGTAAACCCTACTCTAAACCTGATCATCCTAAAATTAAGACTGTTGATGATAATGATGATTTAGATGAATCTGATTATCCAAAGATAGATGACTACTTTTTCTATTGACATTGCAGGATTGCTGCATGCTATGGATAACTTTGGTGAAAAAGTAAGATGACCAAAGAAGTCTGACAAGCCATCTGGTTGGAAGGACAAATCAAAATGGTCCGCGTACCATGAAAACTTTGGCCACTCCACGGAAAATTGTATTGCTTTGAGGAAGGAAATCATCCATCTACTATCAAAGGTCCTTCTTAAAGAATTTCTAGGAAGAAAGCGAGGGCGTACTGATAACTAGGAGACGCAAGCTAAAAATCCAACACTAAGCGCCATGCTTCTAATTCAAAGGAAGACGGGTTAACTTGCCTGCCAGGCTGTCTCAGAAAATTGGCAATCAGGAAATATCATTTGATGAAGATGATAAAGGTGACATCTTGGACCCCTAATACGATGGTCTAGTTGTGACCTTACAAGTTGTAAACTGCCTGTTGAAAGCATCCTGATTGATAATGGGAGCTCTGTCAACTTGGTGACAACTGACGCCCTGGAAGAGATGGAAATCCCTCTCAACCTTTTTGTAAAGAATTCATCTGTTCTAGTTGGATTTAGTGGGGAAACCAAGAAAACCGTGGGAGAAATCAAATTGCCAATCTACGTGGAAAGAGTGAATTCGATGGAAAGGTTTTGTGTTATAGATTGCAAGTCCTCCTACAACATCATCCTGGGTAGGCCTTGGATTCATAACATGAAGGCAGTTCCCTCCACTTACCATCAGTGTATCAAGATGCCTACACCTTGGGGCGTAGTTAAGGTAAAAGGGTATCAACAAACAGCAAAGGAATGTTACAAGACTTCTATGAAGGCAACAACCACCCTTAGGAAAGCATAGAAATTAAAGAAGAAGGCACGAGATGTTTTGGAGGCAACAAAATATGATGTGAAAGAAGTACAACTTGACCCCTCCAATCCTGATGTCAAAGTTCTAGTTGGAGTAGATATTCCACCTGAAATTGAAGAGGAAATAATCAAGTTATTGAAAATCAGAGAAAAATGTTTCGCTTGGAAGCACGAAGACATGACGTGAATCAGCAAGGATGTCATTACTCATAAGTTGAACATCGATCCAAGCATCAAGCCAGTCCACCAGAAGAAGAGGAAATTTTCCCATGAACGAAACCAAATCATTAGGGATGAGGTTGAAAGATTATTAAAGTCCAAGATGATAAGGGAAGTTGATTACCCAAGATGGCTAGCAAATGTAGTGGTTTTCAGCAAGCAGAATGGAAAATGGCGTGTAAGTGTAGACTTCACGGACTTGAATAAGGCGTGTCCTAACCCAATTCCCTCTGCCACATATTGACTCTATGGTTGATGCTACAGCAGGGCATGGCATCCTAACCTTCATGGATGCATCTTCCGATTTTCAGCAAATTCAAATGGAACCTTCAGATCAGGAGGATACAACTTTCATCACCCCTGAAAGAATATACTGCTTCATTGTGATGCCATTTGGGTTGAAGAATGCAGGAGATACTTTTCAGAGGTTGGTAAACATGATGTTCATACAACTTCTTGGAACGACAATGGAGGTTTATATAGATGATATGGTGGTCAAGTAAAAAGAATGGAAGATCACGTTCAACATATTGCAGAGGCATTCGGCATCTTGGAGGCTTTCAACATGAAGCTGAACCCATCTAAGTGTAATTTCGAGGTAAGAGCAGGAACATTCCTAGGCTACACGGTAACTAAAAGAGGCATTGAACCTAGTCCAGAACAAATCAAGGCCATCATCAAACGTGGAGTCCCCTAGAACAATTAAAGACATCTAAAGGCTTATAGGATGGGTTGCATCTCTCAATAGGTTCATTTCCAAATCCTCAGACAAGTGCAGGTTGTTCTATGACGCTTTGAGAAGGAATAATTTGTTTCAATATACGAAAGAACATGAAGTAGCTTTCATCCAGCTCAAAGACTATCTCTCATCTCCACCCTTATTGTCCAAACTAGAGCAAGGTGAGTCTTTATTTTTATATCTTGCAGTATCTGAAAATGCAGTCAGTGTCGTTCTAGTAAAGGAACAAGATAGCACCCAACATCCTGTATACTATGTAAGTAAATCTCTACTCGATGCGGAAACCAGGTATTCACATCTTGAAAAGTTAATACTTGCTTTGGTTTCTGCTTCTGTAAAATTACGTCATTATTTTAAGACTCATACTATTATTGTCAAGACTAACTATCCTATTAGGAATGTGATGAGAAAACCTGAGATGTCAGGTAGGATGGCTAAATGGTCTGTACGACTTAGTACTTATGACATACAGTATGAAGCAAGAACAACCATCAAGTCATAAGCTTTAGCAGACTTTGTGGAATATTTCAGGCCCAACTTACAACTTGAAGTGGAGTTGGAAGTCCTACAACTTAAAGGAAATATTCCTCCAAGATATTAGACTTTATATACAGATGGAGCTTCTAACATCAGAGGCACATGTTTGGGGATAATCCTAAAATCACCGCAAGGAGATCTGTTCCCTCAGGCTGTAGCTTATGAGTTCAAGGCGACAAATAATGAGGCTGAGTACGAAGCCCTCATTATGAGTTTAAATACTACACTTAATTTAAATGTTAAGCATATTAATGTGTTTAGTGATTCCTTGTAATTGGTTAACCATTTTAACTGCTCATATACAGCTAAGCACGCCAGGATGACAAGTTACATGTTAAGATATTAGCAGCTCAATTTGCAGATTTCATCTTTAAACAGATCCCAAGGGAAGAAAATTCCGAAGCAGATGCTTTAGCAAACCTGGGTTCAGGTTGCAGCAACTTGATGAATACAAGTATCCCCATCATTCACATTATGCATCCATCCATAGATCAACCTGAAGTATGCCAACTTGATAGCGATCCTGGACTACCATCTAACCCTACCAGTAACACAACATCCTGGACATTGCCTATAATCAAATTTTTGCAGGATGGAACAATTCCCCGGGATGTGAAAAACCCACGTTCGTTCATAGTAAAGGTATCAATATTTGTACTAATTGACAGTGTATTATTTAGAAAGTCTTTTTCAGGTTTATACATGAGGTGCTTAGAATCTGAACAAGTTAATGAAGTGCTAAGAGAGCTGCATGATGGAGAGTGTGGTAATCATGCTGGGGGCAAGTCGTGTTAGGCCTAAACGAAGGCTTAGTTATAAATACCGCAAGTGGACAGGTTATTGATAGTATAGTAATGTGCAAGTACGGGTCGATCTCACGAGGACAGAGTTTACTTTGGAAAATAATTGCTTTTAAGTAAAAAATAGTAAAAGAAATTGATGGGGGGTTTTATTTGTTGTCACTATCTAGAAATGAATTGAAAATACTCTAACTTGGATTAAAACTTCTTATATTGAAAGAATTCCCGGGATTGGGACTCAAACATTCATGTGTTCATAAATTAATCATGCTCTTTAGATTTAAAGATTCATTTTAAAACAAGGATGGTACGCTATGTTGTGTCAACTTCTTAACCAATGCTTAAAACACACGTATTTTAATACTAACACGGCCTTTCTCTCGATGGTTCCGTTCATTAGTAAAAACCCATTAAGTTCATGAAAATCCACGTACTTCCACTCAAGGACATCCCTAGGCCATTAATCTACTCTCGTGATTAATAGAAACCCAGTCACTTCATATAGTTCCGTTAATCGAGATTCACCGCTAGGTCCTTCTCTCGATTAACTGAGATTCATACGAATCATGGACATCATCATGGTCGTAGGCGTTTTAAGTATAATACAAAGAGATTTTTTAAGATGAAGAGAAGGAAATAAGAGCATGAATTAAAGTAATGAACACATTAAGTTGAGTATCCAATCCCAAGAAAAAGGAGGATTACTCACTAGCCATTGCTATGACACAATATGAATAAGAAATATATTAATAAGAAGAGATGAGAGATACTTATTTAGATTTGGAAATAAAGACAAAAGGATGAAAATAAACTTCACTATATTATTGCTACCAACTTTGCTCAAGAACACTTTTGATATTTTACTCAAAATCTGAGTATAATGATGTATTTGAACTATGTATTTGCTAGAGTTTAGTTACAATAAAATTCTGGATGTTTTACAAGACTGAAAATGCCTCTTTAAATAGGCAAGGGGGCTAAAAGGGATGTCTTTTCCCAGATTCAACACCAAAAGGCACTTCTGGGACACAATGCTTCAGAACAGGTGCAGAAGAGGTCCGGGCGGGTATATAGTCTGGTCCGGCCGGACCAGGTCTTCAGAAAAAAATATTTTTCAAAGGCCCGGGCGGGTGTTTTGGAAGGTCCGATTGGACCAAGTTGGGATCCGACCGGTATTGAGGTAGGTCCGGCCGGACCAGGTCTTAAAAATCTGGAAAGTCTTCTTTTATATGGAGTCCGGCCGGGTGTATGTGCAGGTCCTATCGGACCATGTTCTTCTTTCTGCTACTGCTTCCTCTTTCTTTATGTATCAAGCTCCCAAGCATTTTATCTACCTCCTAGTTCATGTCCATGCTATTTTTACTCCAAGATTTCAACTAAAATCTGTCCAAAACACACACAACTACACCAAGCATATTATATCCGCATATTTAAATAAAATAGAATGAAACAATGCTTATTACTACTAAAATAGAGTTAAAAAGATAATATTTTAGACCTTAAATGACTATAAAATAGTCATCTATCAAGTCGCTATCATCAAAGGCGTTAAAAACATGTTATTATTGGCCAACCATGCATCAAGATGCAGTCAAGTATGTTCAAAGATTTGATGCATGCCAGAGACACAACAACATCTTGTACCAACCAGCCAAACCATTACATCCTATACTGTCACCTTGGCCCTTCATACAGTGGGGAATGGATATAGTGGGAAAACTTCCAAAAGCACCTGTGGCAAAGTTTTCATGTTGGCCATGACAGACTATTTCTCCAAATGGATTGAAGCTGAAGCTTTTATACAAGTTAGAGACAAGGACGATATCTCATTCTTGAAAAGGAACATTATAAGCAGGTTTGGGATCTCATCTGAGATAGTTTATGATAATGGGTCTCAATTTATTAGCAAAAAGACATAGGATTTCTGCACAAGATGGGGAATCAAATTGATAACGTCCACACCCGTACATCCTCAAGCAAATGATCAAGCTGTGTCCATTAATAAGTTGATAATGAACAACCTGAAGAAATGACTTGATCAAAAGAAAGGAAGATGGCCAAAGAGCTACCCTTAGTACTTTGGGAAGATAGAACAACTCTGAAGAATGCAACTGGATAAACCCCTTATTCCTTGGTATTTGGAACAGAAGCAGTCATCCATGTAGACGTCACAATCCCAACAGCTAAATATGGTTTAAAAACTTTAGAAGACAACCAACTTATTCTAGCCAAAGATCTTGACACCATTAATGAACTCAGAGATCTGGCAAGATCAGGATGACATCCTACCAGCAAAGGATAGCCAAGTCATACAACAAGAATGTCCAGATAAGAAGATTCCAAGTTAGAGACTTGGTCCTTAGATTTTTTTTTTCAGAATACAAGGGAGTTAAATGCAGGAAAGCTTGCAGCCAAGTGAGAAGGCCCCTATCTGATTGATGCAGAAGCTGGAGAGGGGGTATACTGGTTGTCAACTTTGGAGGGTACAAGAGTTCCTAGAAGTTGGAATGAAATCTACCTTAAGATGTACTTCATGTAAGTTGTAATATGTCCACTTAATTCAAAGTACTAGGTATGTGTTTATTTTGTTTTATTTAAATTATGTCATTTTAATTTGGCTTATCTTCTCAAACTCTTACTGACTGACGCATCAGAAGGGTGTTAGCTAAGCTAACACCCAACCCTAACATGTGTCTGTCTTGCAAGGAAACTCTAAACCATTATTCAAGTCAAGATGTCGCATGTCAAAACGTTGAATGTAGATCCAAGTTGTCAAGATGTGGCATGTTGACTCAAGCTGTTCAAGTTTCAAGTTGTCGAAATATTTACGTTTTGAACTAAAATCTATCCCAAAGTATAAGGTACACACCTTTCAATGGTTTAAAGATTATACATCTTTCTTTTGTACTTCAAGGTTTTTACACCTTTCACCTGGGCGCAAGCTTTTCATGTTTTAGTTAAGTTTTAAGTGGGTCATGTGTGTTTAACATGTTGATTACCTACTTGCACTTAGTTAGAATCATGAACTCAAGATAAAAACAAAAGGTTGTAACATTGACATGTTACAAAAGGAACACAAGGTATAAAGATAAAACATCTTTCCATTAACAAAGTGTTTTAATCATGGATCGGCACGTGACTTAAATTCTCAAGAAGGTTCAAACACATAAAAGTTAATCAATTAACCGAGTTAATTTTATGTGACTTAATTCTACTAGTTATAGGATTTAATTCTGAAATTGAATCCGCAGAGCACCTTGTAATTGAGAGCCCAAAACGTACGGCCGAAATTAAGCCAAAAGGTAACCACAATTTCGTACTAAAATCAAGAAACCAAGTAGTTATTCCACACGGCCGAAACTAAGCCAAAAGGCAACAAGAAATCCGTGTAGAAAGATAACTTGTTTCAAGATCTTTTATTGTCTCATTAATCAGAATTCTAGATTTCTTAATTGAAATCCATTTCAAGAAACACGATTTCAAAAACCAAACCAGCCATCTGAAACCAGATTCAATTCTGCAAACGATTTACAGGACAATCTGAACACCAGAAAACATAACGATTTATGGGATTCTTCATAACCATCCGTACGGAGTATTTTGGGAGCTTCCAGAACCATTCGTACGGATCCTTTTGGTAGGATCCCAGGTTTCCATTTTTTCCCAAAAATTTCCAGATTCGATTAATCCCAATTTCGTGTTCTTGCATAATTAGATTAAATAACACGAATTTACAGATTACAAATTTTAACCAATCTAATCTATATAATCACAAAACTATTCCACATACAAATTAGATCTAGATCATCAATAAACATAATCCAATTATAACATGATAATCTAAGCATGCGATTATACATATAAATCCAATTAATATTATAATCATATAATCCCATCAATAACTAGCATGCATATTTTATATCTCATATAAAACTCTCATCATATAAATTCATGTTATCATGATCATAGCAATTAAATAATCTAATTAAATAATTATATCATGCTAATATTAGAACTATTGATCATAAACGGGGCTCTGATACCACTATTGGGTTTCGTGCAATCATGCGCAGCGAAAGACATTACATGAAGAAACCCAAAGCCTAGATCTGTTATGATCAATAATTCATAATATGTAAGATGAAAGAAACTAACTCTTGTAGATCAAAATATGAAACCTTGGATTTAGATGCTAAGATGAGCCCCCTCTATCGGTGATCTACATGTCGAACGGATTCAAGAACTCTTTTGACTTTACTTCTAGGTCTTTCGAATTGAAAAACTTGATGAAGAACGATTCTTCAATTGCTCCATTTGATTATTAGTGTTTGATGATTGAGAATAATCAAACCTAATAACCCTAGTATAATATGTGTATTTTCTCTCTCCAAGAAAGAAGTTATGATTTCATTAATCAATGTTTAATGTGTTTTTCCCGGCTATATTGTGTTGGAGATCATGCCCTAGGCCCTTGAGAAAGGCCTTCGGTTAAATCATGTTCTCATTTGTTATGGAGATAACAACCCTGAATTATTGTATGTTTTACATGTTTATTATAATAATCCCAGTCCCTAGCACTTATGAAGAGCTAGCATGAGTTTAATGGATAATCATATGATGATTATAGCACATAGGATGCGGATTAAACTTGTGAGTACATGTTGGAGAACAAGTACTGGATAGACCCGTTATGAGATTTATGTCATGGTCAAATGTCATAATTAAACCTCATAATAGTCATATCATTTGATATCCTTAGACCTGAGATTATCAGGGTCTTCCATATGATGAACATTATGTTTGACGTACTCAAACGCTACCCCTAACTGGGTAGTTATAAAGGCTATGATTGGCATAATCAGATTCTTGTAAGGAAGAATGATAAGTCAATATGGAATTTGTCCCTCCTCAAGAGAGATATCTGCTTAGGCCACCCGTAGAGTGAGATTGATGAAATGCGTGGCCACGCTAAAATGAATTGATGTGATCAATATCATTTACTCATAATCAATCTACTCAAGATCGAGAAAGCATTGAACAATATAAGTTGACGTGGACCATGACTTATGTTCAATATGATATCGTGTGACAAAAGGATTGTGATATGTTCTATGAGGATAACGAACTTCATTAAGTTATATTAATTGGGTAGTCATGATGGCTTGCTAGAGTCCGCTCAAGACTTATGGGTTTGACCTTGGTTTGACTCATTTCCAACTTAATATAATCCTATGGGGTCACACACAAAAGAACGAATTTACAAAAGGGCTAAAATTGGATTTTTTGAAAAAGCTGAAAAAACCTGGAACATGACCAGATCCGGCCGGACCTTATGAAGGACCGGTTCGGAACATAGAGGGGTCCGGGCGGACCTAGTCCATGGCCCGGGCGGACCCTCCTTGCTCCGGGTTGCAGTTTTGGTTCCAAGGTTTGACGGGTTTTTGGCCTATTTCTCCTAAAGGGTTTAGGTTAAATAAGCATAGAAACCCCTCTCTTTGCCTTAGTCCATATAGTATTGAATGGTAGAAACCTAATTGATATTGTATCATTATTGGTAGCATCCATGTTTTTGAGAAACACATTCTTGAGTTTAGATTGAGTATCAAAAGCTCAAGAACACTAATAAATTTATATAGCCTTTGAAGATTAGAAAAATGTGTTTTCTAATGGGTCTAGCAATCCAGATCTAGAATGGTTCTCGATATTTGTTCGCGTGTGGATACACATAGAGGATGCTTGCTTTAGCATCTCGAGTTCTTGTTCCTGTGATCGTGATCCGATGAACGCGAAGAACAAGGAGATCAAATCTTAAAGCTTGAAGACTTGAAGATTTGAAGATCCCGAAAATTTTAAACGCACAACATGGTTAGTATTCTAAATTCATCTTGCTATTAATTTAATCACCATGAATGGATATTGGGCCTTAGGGTTTATTGATTTCATATTGCCGTCTTCCGCTGCGCAAGGTGCCTCAAAACCCAACAGTGCTATCAAAGCCCCGTTCATGTATGATTATTTTAATAATATCATGTTGATAATATAATTGGATATATGTGTTAAACATGCTATTTGAATTTATATTCATGGTGTTTATGTGGTCTATGCGTTTTATGTGGTTTATTGTTTATGTAACTTTAATCGCACTATTAATCGCAATAAAATTATGGTGGATTTAAAATTGTTTGGGTTATCAATTTTTGATTGGATCAAAGTTTTGATAATCTAAAGATTCAAGAATAAATGGTTTATTTAAGGTTTTGATGATCATGGTGATTGGATCATCAAGAACATCAAATCCTAATTGAATCGGGGAAAAACAATTTTGAGACAAATTTTGAATTTATAATTTTTTGATTTTTCGCAGAAGGTCCGACCGGACCTAGATTGTGACCCGGACGGACCCTCGGTTCTGGTGCGGGCGCAGGGCTAGGGTTTGGGGTGGATTTTGTGGTTTGAAAATCCTATTTGTTTTAGTCTTGTGAATTCTAAGACTGGATCAAGGTTTGGATGGCTAGCTTACGTTCTTGAGACTGTGTTTCCCAAACTTGATCGCATTCAAGGATTCAAAGATAAAACGAAGTTAGAATTATGAAGGGTTCATAATTGCTAAAATGAGAAACAAAATTCCTGATTCGAAGTTTGGAGATCCATGTAGAATTGTGAATGCAATTGGCCTACGTTCATCGAGACCATCTATTGTTTAGTTTCAGCCACAACTACTTTCTTAGTTTCTTGAATTAGTGCGTAATTGTGGATGCCTATGGCTAAGTTTCAGCCGCACTTCTTGTTGTCTTGATTTGGATTTAATGACCAAAGTTCAAAGAGTCCCATCCTCATAATTATAGAGAAACTAATGACACATAAATATCATGATTAAATTAATGGAGATTATTTAATGACTAATCTTGATGCTTTACATGTTATGTGCTCATAAACGTGTTATATGCTATTTGAAAGAACCTTCTTGAAAATTTAAGTCATGTGCCAATCCATTATTAAAACACTTGTGAGTACACCTGGTAGTTTTGTGCAGGCTACGCCCTAGCGAGGTGCATTGATTCTATCAGTGTATGAGCAAGATGAGGAAACAGTGATTCCTATACGTTTAACATGGTTTGACTTAATTAGGCTATCAAAACAGTTTTGGGCCTAAGGCACAAGATGAGATTAAAACATGGTTGACATTGAATTTTTAAAATAATCTCATAAAAGATCTAAGAGTCATATATGATATGATTGATAAGAGTTATCTACCTAAATAACTTGGTTTTGAGCAGTCGTACCCTAGCCGACTCAAAATTGGTGAAATATGGATCTTAGCCCACATAAATTATATTATACAATTATTGTATATGAAGGTTATATAATTTAGTGGAAGTATTTATGAAATACAAATTATTTATCTCTTAAATGATTAGTATGAAATATAGCTGTATATTTATTTGCATATTTGTGTAGAATATTATCTTAAACTTTAATTATGTTTGTTAATGAGATCTATTCTTTAAAAGGACAAAGTTAAAAGAGAATGGTATTAATTTCTTTGATTAGATCATGAGCCTAAGAATTTTTCTAAAGCAAGAACAGAAATTATACATTCTTAATAATCTTAAATAACCTAAATTGCAATATTAATTTGATTAATATGTTTCCGTAGGATCATCAAAATTTAATTTGATTAAATTGTTGATGATCTTAGATTCATGAATAAATTGTTTATTCTTGGTTTTGATGATCATGATGATTCGATCACCATGAATACCAAATCCTAATTGAATCAAGGAAAGCAATTCTAGGACAAATTTTGGAAATTAAAATTTACCGATTCAATGATAAATATTTTGAGTTGAATTTAATTGTCAGATGGCTGTTTTTAGAAACCGTGTTTCCTGAAATTAAATGTCAGTTTCAAAATTAATCTGGGATTGAATCTAGTTTCAGATGGCTGGTTTTCGAAACCGTGTTTCCTGAAAAGTGATGTCAATTCAGAATTCAGAAAACTGAAATCAGAATCCTGAATCGTTCTTGGTTGCTGAAATCAGTTAAATTGATTAGATATGGTTTGTGCTCTCAATATCTGAAATATCATGCGGAAAGATGTTGATCTAAGTCAAAAATTTAATTTTTGACTTCATGAATTTCTAAAAGAAAATGAGGATCGAAAGATAAAGGTAAGACAAATGTTGTCAAACCTAAAGGAAATAATTGTGGCTAAAATTATAACTCTTAATGATGAAACTTAGTAACGTTGGCAACTGGATTGACCATTTAAAAATTTAATCAAAATTCTGATGATCAAATAAAGTGAATGGTAGTGGGACTACCACTTGGGATATTTATGTTATAAAGTTAATCTTTCTATTTTTAATTATGGGTATTGGACACCGGATGTTTGATCCCACATTTGTAAAATGTGCAAGAATTAGTAAATTGAAAGACTACTTAAGATAAAGTTAATCTACGAATGGTAATGATGCAAGAGTTGCAACATTGCTCGTAGAACACTTATGTAGTGGCTTTATTCATTAAGTAAAAAGTATTATTTTGTTATAAGATAATGAAGGATATTTATTTCTTATTAAGAATAAGAAAAGTGCTTTATTTATTATGATTTACTTTATTGTATTGTTAAACCATATAAATAAATCTTATATCCTAAATCTTGAAGAACAAAATAATAAATAGGCTATAACATAAATAATTAAATCTTTATGCATTATTGTTTTGATCAAATAAATGAGAGACGCTTATCTAAAATTCCATGAGACGGAGTTTTAAAGTCATACGATTTTGAATCATGTGATTTATGCAAATCTTATTTACTTGGACCAAGACATCTTTTACTATGAGTAGTAAAAGGCTAATATCCTATTAGACCTAATACATGTTGATGTATATGGTCCATTAAGTAGCAATGCTAAAAGAGGATTTTGGTACTACTTGGTAAAACTATTCAAAGATTCCGATTAGATCGTGATGATGAATAATTGAACCAAGAATTTAACAATCATCTTTAAGTTTGTGAAATTGTTCACACAATGAACTCCACAAAGAACACCATTTTGGAATGATGTGTCTACGTGGAGGTATAGAACCTTATTGGATATGGTTCATAGATGATAAAGTCAAATTGATCTTCCACTATTTATTTTGAGGTTATACATTGGAAACTGCTATAATTGCACTAATTTGAGTTCCATCAAAATAGTTTCAAAGGTACCATGTGTGATATATAATAAAATAAAACTTGGTTTGTCTTTCATGAAGATTTAAGAAAGTGAGACTTTTTTGAAAGGAATTGTTTGGAACAAGCTCACACTTAAAATCCAATAAAATGTATTTTCAAGGGATATCCTAAGGAAACTTGAGGATATTATTTTATTTCTAAGAAACAAATTATTTGTTGGTGATGGTACTTTTCTAGATAAATTATTTATCTCTAACAGAACCAGTGGGAGTAAAATATATCTCGAATGGTACGAGACCAAGAAAATAACATAGAACCTTAGATGGAAGTTGAACAAAATTTCGCAAGGAGTTGTGAAAATTCGTTCAAGTTACACAAGATACTTGCATATATGATAGGATACAATATATAACAAGAAATATTGGATTTCTCGTAATAGAAAGTATTGAGGTAAAGTTTATTTAGAATGACATATTTACCACCTATCAAAATGCGAAGTCCGCTCCATATTAGATTAACAGCTTGGAGTCATAAAATCTAAAAGGGTAATCCATGTATAATAATCAAGTTTGGAACTTGATCATTCTAACCTAAGGTGTAAAAAACCAAATGATGGAAATTAAGCTTTCTTGGAGAAAACTAACATGGGTAGCAAGGAACATACTAATTAAGCAAGACTAAAAGTGAAAAGGTTGATTCATATTTCGACTATGAACAACTTTCTCACTCGTAGTCATGCTTTAAGATATTATAATTCTCTTGTCATATCTTCATATTTGGAATATGAAATTTGACAAATGGAAAATTCTAATAAAGTATATAAGTTGCGGAAATCCATGTGATGGATTGAAGCAAACTTCTTGGAGTTGAAACAATCATTTTGATGAAGTGTTCAAATCGTTTGAAATTCATCAAAGATGAGACTTGTGTTCGCTAGAAAATTAGTGGGAGCATAGTCTAATTCTTAGCCTTGTATATGTGGTTGATATATAATTCATTTTCAAAGGAGTTTCTTAATGAAAGACTAGGAAGAAGCCGCTTACATCCTTGGAATTAATATCTATTGATATAAATCTAAAAAGTTGATTGATTTGTGTCAAAGTACATTATAAAGACAAAGTACTGAATTGTTCAGTATGCAAGAATCTTGGAGAAGAACTTGCAAGGTTGTCTAATGACAATATTCTTGGCAAGACTTAGTCTTATTGAAAGACTAATGAGCAAGAATACATGATTAGGATTCCATATGCTTCCGTGCATCTATCATGTATGTTTATTATGTACACCGGATAACTGTATACTTAGTATGATGAGAACAAAATAATCAATCCTATTTAAAGTCACTAGATAGTGGTCAATAAATCCTTATGTACTTAAGAAGAACTATAAAGGATGCATCTTAATGGTTGTTGACATGGAGATGATCTAGTAAATGGTTACACAGATGCATGCTTCCACATTGACAAGGGTAATTTAAATTGCTGTATAAACATATGTTTAAAGTAAGTGCTAGTAGTTGGAATAGTTCCAAGCAATACACTATAAATATTCTACGAATAAAATTGAGTGTTTAGTTGAAAGAGTTGTAACTAAGGGAGTTGTTTGAATATAGACGTTATTAGTAAAACTAGAAATAGTTTTCTAGTACTACTAATCCTATGGACCTTTATTGTGAAATAATAGTTATTCCATAAGCGAAGATGCCAAAGGCTTATCTATGATCCAAACACACACTCAGACATTTTCATCTCTACGAGAAATCGTTGACATGGGAGATGTCAAAATATGCAAATACCTTATGATGATAACAAGGACAATCTTCATACATATGTTCTTCCACATACTATTATGTATGGTCATAAGCTAAGCTCAATGGTATTGGATACGCATTGATTGGGCCTAGTACAAGTGGGAGATTGTTGGAGATCATGCCCTAGGCCCTTGAGAAAGGCTTTCGGTTACATCATGTTCTCATTTGTTATGGAGATAACAAACCCTGGATTATTGTATGTTTTACATGTTTATTATAATAATCCCCAGTCCCTAGCACTTATGAAGAGCTAGCATGAGTTTAATGGATAATCATATGATGATTATAGCGCATAGGATGCGGATTAAACTTGGGGTACCTGTTGGAGAACAAGTACTGGATAGACCCATTATGAGATTTATGTCATGGTCAAATGTCATATTTAAATCTCATAATAGTCATATCATTTGATATCCTTAGACCTGAGATTATCATGGTCTTCCACATGATGAACATTATGTTGATTGTACTCAAACGCTACCCCTAACGGGTAGTTATAAAGCTACGATTGGCATAATCGGATTCTTGTAGGGAAGAATGATAAGTCAATATGGAATTTGGCCCTCCTAAGAGAGATATCTGCTTAGGCCACTCGTAGAGTGAGATTGATGAAATACGTGGCCACGCTC
>JAOWBW010001420.1:91263-158310 GCA_026119855.1 Campanula takesimana
AAAGGAAAACCGAGATAGCTAACCCGAGTAAGCAAGGAGCTCAAGGCAAGCCACAACACCGTTCTGATAACCGGGGTAACTTTGGGGGACAATCTCAGTCCCGAGGGCAACCGATCCCAAGGAACCCGGGTACCACTTCCGGGAAACCAAGGGAGCCAAATTAGGAGGCTTTGTTCGTATTGTCAAAAGGAAGGTCATTCTGAGGACCGTTGTTGGAAGAAGCAAGGAAGGTGCACCAATTGTGGTCAAATGGGTCATTTGCAAGGGATTGTCCGAGGAATAGGATTCAACCAACGGGGTTAGGAGCTGGAGCTCCTCAGGGTCAGAAAAGGGACGCTACGGGAAAGCCCAAGATCCAAGGGAAAGTGTTTGCAATGAATCAACAACAAGCTACCGATGATCCATCCGTTATTGGAGGTATTGTTTCTGTGTCTAATGTGAGCGCGCGAGCGTTAGTAGATCCAGGATCATCTCATTCATACATTTCTGTGCAATTTGCTTCCATGTTAAATGCTGCATTTGAGTCTTTACCGTACGTTCTAGAGGTGTTGACCCCTATAGGAGAATGCTTGATTTCTGATCGAGTCTTTCGTGCTTGTGACGTGGTTATTTGTGGTCGAGTCCTTTGTGCGGATTTGGTAGTTCTTCCTATCCAAGACTTTGATGTCATTTTGGGTATGGATTGGTTGAGCAAGTTTCATGCGTCCGTTGATTGCCGTAAGAAAACTGTTACTTTTTCTATTCCCGATGTGCCTAAGTTTGTTTTTGAGGCTAGTCCTCTGAGTATAAAGGTTCGCTTAATTTCTTATTAAAAGCGAGAAAATTATTGCATAGTGGTTGTGAGGGGTATTTGGCTAGTGTTCTTAATACTAGGAAGGAATCCCCTAGTTTGGATAGTGTTCGGGTAGTTCGGGAATTTTCCCGATGTTTTCTCTACCGAGTATGATATGCCTCCCGATCGTGAGATTGAGTTCTGTATAGACCTTTTGCCGGGTACGGCTCCGATTTCGAAAGCACCTTATAGGTTAGCTCCCGCAGAATTGAAGGAATTGAAGGTTCAATTGCAAGAGTTACTAAATCGAGGGTTTATCCGCCCTAGTGTTTCCCCGTGGGGAGCACCGGTTTATTTGTGCGGAAGAAAGACGGTTCCTTGAGATTGTGTATAGATTACCGGAAGTTGAATCAGGTTACGGTGAAGAATAAGTATCCTCTACCGCATATCGATGATTTGTTTGATCAGCTTCAAGGGTCCGTGGTTTTCTCTAAACTTGATTTGAGGAGTGGGTACCATCAGTTGAAGGTTCGATCGGAGGATATTGTGAAGACTGCTTTTCGCACTCGTTATGGTCATTATGAGTTCTTGGTTATGCCGTTTGGGTTGACGAACGCGCCGGCCGTATTTATGGATTTGATGAACCGGATTTTCCATCCCTATCTTGATTCGTTCGTGGTGGTTTTCATCGACGACATTCTTGTTTATTCGAAATCTCGAGAGGAGCACGAGCAACATTTGAGGACCGTTTTATCCGTCCTTGCGAGGGAGAAATTATTTGCGAAGTTTAGTAAATGCGAATTTTGGCTCGAGAAGGTGTCATTTCTGGGTCATGTTATTTCGAAAGACGGTATTTCGGTGGATCCTCTAAAGATTGAAGCTATAGTGGATTGGAAGAGACCCGAGTCAGTGACCTAGATTCGTAGTTTTCTGGGTTTAGCCGGTATTACCGAAGGTTTATTGAAGGGTTTTGAGGATTGCTACTCCGATGACTCAGTTGACCCGGAAGAATGTTCCGTTTGTGTGGACCGAGAAATGTGACAAGAGTTTCGAGGAATTAAAGAAGAGGTTGACTACCGCACCGATCTTGACTTTGCCTAATGGGAGCGATGGCCTAGTGATTTATAGTGATGCTTCGAAAGAGGGTTTGGGTGTGTGTTTGATGCAGAATGGGAAAGTAATTGCGTATGCTTCGAGGAAGTTGACCCCTAGTGAACAGAATTACCCGACTCATGATATGGAGTTAGCGGCTATTGTCTTTGCGTTGCACAAGTGGAAGCACTATCTTTATGGAGCGAAGTTTGAGATTTTTACGATCACAAGAGTTTGAAGTACCTTTTCTCCCAGAAGGAGTTGAACAACCGACAGCGCCGATGGATGGAATTGTTGAAGGATTATGATTGCACGATTTCTTATCATACCGGGGAAGGCGAATGTGGTAGCCGATGCGATTAGTAGAAAATCTTATGTGGCTTCGATGATGGTTCGTGAATGGAAAATGCTTGAGGATGTTCGAGATTGGTCTCCTCGTGAATCGAGATATGGGGCTATTTTTGCGAATATTAGGGTGTCTCCGACCTTAATTCAGAGGATAAAGGAAGCTCAGAAAGAGGATCCCGAGTTGGTGAAGATAATGGGTAAATTGAAGGAAAAGAACTTCGAGGATTTTTCTGTTAGCTCGAGTGGAGTGTTGACTTTCCGTGGAAGATTGTGTGTTCCGGATGTTGATGGAATTAAACAGAGAGTTCTTGATGAGGGTCACAAATCGAGATATACTATTCATCCGGGCAGTACGAAGATGTATCAGGATTTGAAGCAACAGTATTGGTGGATTAATATGAAAAGGGAAATAGCCGAGTATGTTTCGAAGTGTTTAACTTGTCAGCAGGTCAAAGCCGAGCATCAGAGACCCGCGGGATTACTTCAGCCGTTAGATATTCCGGAATGGAAATGGGAACATGTGACTATGGATTTCGTTACGGGACTGCCTCGTACCCGTAGGAAGTATGACAGTGTTTGGGTAATAGTGGATAGATTGACAAAGAGCGCCCATTTCTTGCCTATTGATATCAGATATTCGATGGAGAAGCTTGCGACCCTTTATATCGGCGAGATTGTGAGATTGCATGGGGTTCCGGTTAGCATTGTGTCAGATCGAGACCGAGGTTTACTTCTAGATTCTGGAAGGCGTTTCAGGAAGCGTTGGGTACAGATTTGCGATTCAGTACAGCTTTTCATCCCCAGACAGATGGTCAATCCGAGAGGACTATTCAGGTTTTGGAGGATATGTTGCGAGCGTGTTCGATAGACTTTTCCGATTCTTGGGATTCGCATCTACCGTTAGTGGAATTCTCTTACAACAACAGTTATCAGTCTAGTATCGAGATGGCACCGTTTGAGGCCTTGTATGGAAGGAAATGTAGATCGCCTATTTGTTGGGACGAGGTTGGTGAAGCGAAAGTTTTGGGTATTGAATTGCTTCGGGATTCGGTTGAGAAAGTTAAAGTCATCCGGGATAGATTGAAAACAGCCCAGAGTCGACATAAGAGCTACGCAGACAACCGAAGGCGAGATCTTTGTTTTCAGGTTGGTGACTTGGTATTCTTGAAAGTATCTCCGAAGGTGGGTATTCGTAGATTTGGGAAGAAAGGTAAATTGGCTCCGAGGTTTATTGGTCCGTTTGAGATTTTGGGAAAGGTTGGGCTTCTAGCGTATCGTCTCGCGTTACCGTCATCTTTAGACCGGTTTGCACAACGTCTTTCACGTTTCTATGCTTCGGAAGTATGTTCATGATCCGTCTCACGTGTTTACCGAGGATACCGGAGGATATTGAGCCAGATATGTCTTATGAGGAACGACCAGTTCGGATCTTAGATTCTAAAGTCCAGGAGTTGAGAAACAAAACATTGCGTTGGTTCGAGTTCTTTGGAGGAATCATAACATCGAGGAGTCGACTTGGGAGCTCCGAGATGAGATCAAGAGGAAATTTCCGTGGCTTTTTGCTCGAGGTGAGTCTCGTTTAAAATTCGGGTCGAATTTTCTTTAAGGGGGAGTGAATGTCATGACCCGAAATCTAGGCTCTATTTTATTAGTAATTAAATGATTTTTATTTAATTATTTGCTTATTTATTTATTTAAATTATTATTTATTTAAATAATTATGTGTGCATTTTATGTGTTATAATATTTATGCCTAGCATTTTATTCGAGTTATTTGTGCTAGTGTGGAAGTGTTGAGTCTTAATTTGTTAGTAGGGAGTGTAGTGCTTGTGTGTAGTGTAGTGGAGGGGTCTAAGTGCAACATTTTGAATTATTTCCCTACTCCCTCCCTACTCCTCCCCTTCTCCCTCTTACACTCCATCTCCCTCACCCTACTCCCTCCCATTCCCAGCAAACTCACCATCTCTCTCCTCCATTGGGTAAGTTTATTCCTCTTTCCTTCTCTCTTCATTTTCTCCATCTTCCTCTCATTATCATCCATTTCTTAAAACTTGAACATTGTTTAGATCGTCGATAGGATCGTTGGAAGCCAAAAATATTTGAAATCCATCAACCTTGAGAAACCCGGGTAAGTTACTTTTCCCCCTATTTTTATGCTAGAAATGCTACTCCACGTTTATTTGATGTTTTGGATGCTATTTATTGCATCTTGGGTTGATTTGGGAGTGATTGGCATTTTATTCATATTTTTGGGGAATTTGGTTTGATTCTCGTGTTGGGTCCTAGATGTGTTATTTAGCCCCATTACAAGTCTAGAAGTTGTTTTGGTTCATAGTTGGGTACATTGTAAGCTTTGGTTCCAAGTATTTGTGAAATGGGGAAAGATTTGGGTTAGATTGAGTTTTGGTTTGAAAATGGTGGAAACCCAGATTTTTGGCCGGAATTTGCCTTTCCGGGCCAGGAGGCGCGCGCATCCTCCCTTAGGAGGCGCGCGCACCCTTAGGCCATCTTTGAACCAAGACCTTCTGTCCTTAAGAGGCGCACGCACCCAATTATGTGAAGCGCGCGCACCCTCTCCTTCTCCCAAATCGAGTTTCCAACTGTTCTAGGAGGCGCGCGCATCCCTCCCATAGGAGGCGCGCGCACTCCATCCCCTGTTGAGGAAGTTTATTTCCCTTTTTTACCCAATCTTTCGAGGGCCATATCTTGTTCATCCGAACTCCGTTGTAGGCATATAAATTACCGTTTTAAAGCTCTCCTTAAGCTCTTCGATATGAGTGAGTAAATTTGGTTAGGTGCTCGAATTAACTGGATCATTGTGGTCAAATGCGATATGGGAATTGTGTTATCATTGTTATGATTGTTTGAACACTTTAATTGTGTGTTGATTGGTTCATTTCACTTTCTTGGTGACTTCTTGGTATGGTTCCCTACTTTGGCAACCTAAGTTGTTTAATTAAGCTAGTATTTATTACTTAGCATCTATTTGAAAGTCCAGCTGGTATTTGTGGTTGTGTCGGGCGATGTGAGATATTGTGATGGCACCGGCCAAGTCCATTATGGTGTCGACCATTGTTTTGCCCTTATTTTCCTCTTCCAGATCGGCCTTGGTTGAGACGTTTGGAGCATGACTTTGTGGCATGGCTCCCGTCCTTTGTGCACATTACTTTGTTATTGTTCCGGTACCGGGGATTTCTCTTCAGCTTTTATGCTATTATGAAGATGATGATTTGTTGAGTATTGAAGCTGCGCAGCGATCCTTTATTTGGATGTTCCGGTTTGGAAAACCTTGGCTATATCCTTTGTTATGTGTTTATTTCCGCTGCTATCTGTTATATGATAATTGTTATGTGCTATGTGATAATAATTATTGTTTAGTTCTTATTGCATCATAGCATGTCATGTAGTTGCATTAGTAACTTATTGAGATTTATCTCACCCCCTTTTCTTTTATCTTTGTTTTTCCTTAACCCCCCCCAGGTGCTAAGGATTAGTCTCACTGATCACGAGAGCGAGGATGTCGAGGGTGGATCCGTTCTTTTGGGGAAGGTTATTATAAGTTGGTTTACATTATGTAAATGTGTAACCATTTTGGTATAGTTATACCAAACAATGACGTCACTAAGATTTGTATATTTGTATTTTGTTGGGCATAAACTTGTGGAAGTTTATGATAGTTGTATTTGGTTTTATTAAACTTGGTTTTGTAAACTTTGGATCATTACCTTTTGGTATCAAATGAAATTTTTAACTTCAGTATTTCTGAGTTTTGGTTTTAGAGTCGACGTCCAGATCGCGGTCTCGGGCCCGCGGGGTCCGGGGTCGCGACATCAAGATATTTGGATGCAAATGCTTCATACTCTACAACGGTAAAGAACACCGAGGTAAATTTGCTCCTAAGGCCGATGAAGGTATATTTATTGGGTATGCTAAACACTCAAAAGCTTTTCGTGTATTTAATAAAACCACTCTTAAGATAGTTGAATCCGTCCATGTTACTTTTGTTGAACATTCTCTCCTTGAGCCACATATGGCTCCAAATGTTGCTGATGATTTTGTTGAGATAAATGAGACAGGTACAACTCAACCCCAAAATCAATCAACACAAGGAAACCCATCTACCTCAACTGCACCTCCATCTACCTCATATGAAGCACCAGAAGCTACCTCATCTGCTGCTACCTCAAATGGACTTGAAGTTGAGACACCCATAAATGTTGAAGAACCTATCCCTCAAATTACTTATGATTGGGATGGCTCAAATGATGTACCACTAGAAGACTTACAACCACCATCAACTCAACCAGACTTACCTCAAGAAGTTCGTGAGGTTAGAGATCACCCAATTCAGAATATCATTGGTGATTTGCATTCTGGTGTTAGAACAAGAAGATCAAACTACGATGCACTTACAGCATTTATATCTCAAGTTGAACCCAAGAAAGTTGATGAAGCACTCCAAGACTCAAGTTGGGTTGTTGCTATGCAAGAAGAGCTCAACCAATTTGAAAGATGAAAAGTTTGGACCTTAGTTCCAAGGCCACAAGATCAAGGAGTGATTGGTACAAAGTGGGTGTTCCGAAACAAGATGGATGAGAATGGAAGCATCACAAGGAACAAAGCTAGGTTGGTTGCACAAGGATATAGACAAGAAGAAGGCATTGATTATGATGAAACATTTTCCCCCGTTGCAAGACTCGAAGCTATAAGGATATTCTTAGCTTATGCCTCTTACAAAAGATTCGAGCTATATCAAATGGATGTGAAGAGTGCATTTCTCAACGGAGAACTTCAAGAAACAGTCTTTGTTGCTCAACCACCCGGATTTGAAGACCCCAAATTTCCAAATCATGTCTACAAACTCCGTAAAGCTTTATATGGACTCAAACAAGCTCCACGTGCATGGTATGATACTCTATCTAAATTTCTCCTAGAGAAAGGCTTCAAGCGTGGTAAGATCGACACAACTCTATTCATTGCTAAATATCATGATCATACGTTATTAGTTCAAATATATGTAGATGATATTATTTTTGGTTCTACTAATGAATTGTTGTGTAAGCGTTTTGAGAAACTCATGAAAAGTAAATTTGAGATGAGCATGATGGGAGAATTGACATTCTTCCTTGGACTTCAAATTAAACAATGTGCTGAAGGCATCTTCCTCAACCAAGCAAAGTACACAAAGGATCTTATCAAGAAATTTGGACTTGAAAATGCAAAGGCATACGACACTCCTATGGCTACTGGTACCAAGTTAGATAAAGACTTGAAAGGTAAGAAGGTTGATCAAACCTTATACCGAGGTATGATTGGTTCTCTTCTCTACTTAACTGCTAGTAGACCAGATATCATGTTTAGTGTTTGCGTTTGTGCACGTTATCAAGCTGATCCTAGAGAAGCACATCTTATTGCTGTCAAACGTATTATTCGATATCTATCTGGGACTATTAACCTTGGACTTTGGTACTCCAAAGATTCAAATTTTGATCTTATAGGTTACTCAGATGCAGATTATGCAGCATGTACCATCGACAGGAAAAGCACAAGCGGAACTTGTCATTTCCTTGGAAATCGACTCGTTTCATGGGCAAGCAAGAAACAAGCCTCAGTCTCTGTATCTACCACAGAAGCTGAATATATAGCTGCTGGAAGCTGCTGCTGCCAAGTGCTCTGGATGAAGCAACAATTGGTTGACTACGGAATCAACGAAGAAAATTGTCCAATCTTTTGTGACAATACATCTACCATTGCTGTCTCCAACAACCCTGTCATGCATTCAAAGACCAAACACATTGATATCAAGTACCACTTTCTCAAGGATCATGTGGAAAAAGGTAATATCCATCTAGAGTATGTGAGTACTGACAATCAAATTGCAGATATTCTCACCAAGGCTCTGGATTCCAAGAGATTTAGGTATCTTAGAGGAGAGATGGGTATGCTAGAACTTTAATTACTTGTCCATATACTTTGATTGTGCTAATGTCTTATGTTTTATCCAAGTTCAAAAACAAGTAGGTCACGGTCAACACCCTTACCGGTAAAGCAATCACGGTCGATTACCATCTCACCGGTCAAGTAATTCCGGTCGAAGCATCAAAATCTATCAAAGCCTACTGACCTCATCAATGCTGACCGCATAAATGTCGACCGCTCCTTTGCCAACCGCCCCATTAACCGCATATAAAAATGTAATTTGTTCAGACTTTAAAGAAGCCGACCGCATGGAAAATGATGATATTCGTTCACTGCTTTAAAGAAGCATACATAGGCCAAGGTAACATTCTTGACCGCAAATACTCACGGTCAAGAACCTGACCGCAAAAGTTTGGTGACCAGGTAAGTGTTTCTAACTTAGCAATTTTTAGGATCCTCCTAGTCATCCAAAGGGGTAATTTTGTAATTCCCTCTTTTCCCTCATTTTCATTTAATTCAAATCATTTGCAATTAATTTTATTCCCTTATTTATGTCCGCCGTCACTATCCATGCATTTATGATGAAAGGACATTACTGGTCAAATCTCTGAGTTTTTGCAGAGTTAACCTCCCACTACTTTCTGCATAAAACCGTTCCACTACCCCTCAACTCCACCCCTCTGCATTTTTATCAGAAACCCCCTTTTCTTCACTATCTCTACTCACTGTCTCTCTCTACTTTCTCTCTCTAAACCCAGTTCATCCTCTCTCCATTCCTTCATTTTTTCACTCTCACTTTCGTCTATAAATGGCACCAAAATCAACACAACCAACGAAATCTTCTAAGAAATCACAAGAACAAATCTCTGAAGACACAATGGTATGATTTCTTGACCCAAAACTTTACATTTTTGAGTTCTATGTTTTGGCGGGTTAAACCCATTTGATATGTTTGTCTAAATTCTTTATATTCCTGGTTATATTGGTTCTGTTTATGCTTATAACTTGTTACTTTGTTGATTTCGAGTTCAATATAATGTTTAGATTCAAATTCCAGTTGATAAATCTCCTTGTGCCATGTCAATTTTTTTCAAAGCTTTTGTTAATGTTCTTCATTTTGCCCTTTCATATTCTGATGATTATTGTGTTCTTGATAATGAAATTGATGATATTTTCGTGTTTAATCGGTTTCTGTGTTCATTTTGGTATAACTTTTATGGATTTTCGTGCCCTAACTCGTTTTCTGGGTTTCTGCTATGAACAGTATTCTTCGTGTTCTTATGGTGTTCTTCATGTTCTTGAGTGCGTCACTTTTTGATCCTTAAATTCATTTACACATAGTAATATGGTGTTTGTGCGTGTTTTTAGAATTGTCATTGAAATATTTCTAAGTGTTTTCGCCTACCGCCATTTCTGTCTACCGTATGCATGACGACCGCATCCTCTTGGTCATTCGACCGCATACCGGTTGACCGCACCAGTGTTACTAACTTCTAATTGTTTTAGGAGGAGCAATCATTTATTCCTGGCTACGTCATTGATTATGAAGACCTCCAGAAAGATGCCATTGGGAGGCATTTGATCAAAAGGATGAAGAAATCTGGCATACTTCACTACTTCACCATGAATCAACCTGATCACTACCTTGCCGCTGTTGGGGAATTCTACTCCACAGCAAAAGAAATCAAAGGGAGAGATGATCAAAACAGACCGCTCAATTGGATTGAAGCTGAAGTTTATGGTCACAAAGTTGAGGTTGATTACACCGACATTGCTGCCACACTTGGCCTTAACATCGACACTGAGGCCCCTATCTCCCTAACTGATGAGGAGTATGATGGTCTAGCAATGAGATTGATTGGATCCACTGATGTCTGCAAGCCCTACCGCAAGACATTTCCTGAAGTGATGTACTATATTGGTCATCTGGTTGGCCATGGTCTTCTTTGCAAAAGTGGCAATCATGGAAACTTCAACTCTACCCAATGGAAGCTATCAACCGCTATCTATCTCGGTCGAACATTGAACTGGCCCAAGATCCTGTATGGACTTTTGTTGGACCACATTTATGATTACAAGAAGCAACTATCTGATCAGGCCATCACCAAGTACAAGAAAAACACCAGGTTCCTTTCACTCCTATTCAAATTCATCCCTGAAGTTCGAAGGGAAATCAACCGGGACAAAGATGCTAGTGTGACTATCTCATTATCCAAGGTCTTTGACATCAAGACTATGAGATCCACCTACCGTAACAGGTTTGGTGATGTTCAGTATCAAGAGTACAGAAACCGTGAACCTGAGCATAAAAGGGAAAAATACATCCCTCCTAACTTCACCAAGGCTGCTAGATTAGCATTAGGGCTTGATGCTCCTGGAAAGTCCTCATTTGTTCATGATGATGAAGAGGATGATGAAGAAGCTGAGGAACAAGTGTCTAGAAGGGTCAAAGGCAAAGGAATTGCTAGTGCATCGACCGCTCCTTCCAAACCCAGACCGCTGACCGGAGTGATTATTAAAGAACCTTCATCAGTCAAGCCCCCTTCTAGTATTCCATCTACCGTTCCTATCAAAGTAAAGTCAACCGTTCCTCCCTCCAAATCAACCGTCTCCAAGCCTACCGTGCCCTCTCCAACCGCACCATCCAAATCCTTCAAAACCAAGTCTTCTACACTCCCCATTCCATCTCAGGGGGAGAAATCCAAGAAAAGGGATCTCTCTCTTAGTCCCATCCAAACCTCAAAGAAAACCAAGGTATCTCAACCCCCTCCGTCGACCGCATCTCCTATCTTCACTCCATCCGGTTCACCTATGCAAGGCGACCGTGATGAGGAGATTGATGTCCCTCCTACTCAACCGCAACGTCAAAGAGCAAAGCACACTCTTAACTCAGTTGACGAACCAGATGATGTGGAGTTGGTAGAATCAAGTGGTGAATCTGGTAATCAAGATATTGAAAGTGGTGATGTTGAACATGTTGAGAAAATTGTGAATATTGACAGTCCTGATTTTAGTGATGATGATCAAGTGCGTCCTGTTAAGGCGACCGCTGAACAAGGCAAGTCCACTAATGTTGAGCTTCAGGGTCACGGTCAAGATGGCGACCGTGTACCCAGTGACCATGATGATGTATTAACCAAGTCTCCTGCTCCCTCGCCCCCTCAGTCTACTCAAGCTCCACCGACCGCCTCTGGTACGGTCGATCAAATGGCTCACATTTTAACTGCTATTGAGTTCTTGACTCAGATCAACCTTGATACTCAGGGTGAGATTGCAAAGCTTGCTGCAAACCAAATTAAGATGCAGAATGAGGTTGATCAGCTCAAGACTTCTGTTGTTGAGACCATTAAGGGGGAGAGTCAGAACATAACAAAGGCTATCCTTGAAAGCCTAGCTACCGTGAATCCCAACATTGCCTTGACCGCATCTACTTCTACCACTTCTCTCACCCGTGCTGATCTTAAAGAGGAACTCAAGGCTCAATCCAATTCCATTGACCGTTCACTGGTCAAAACAATTGATGTAGCTGGTAAAGAAATGTCAAAGGTGATGACGGGCAACAAAAATTTTCTTTTTGAAAAAATGGATAAGGTCAAGACCTCTCTCAAAGCGGAAATCAACGCAAGTGTTTCTGTTGGTTTATTATCAGTCGCGGAAAAGTTCACGCCTAAGATAGAAGCTATGAAGCAAGCTATGCAAGTCCACACCCAACGGCTTGAAGGTCAAACTTCCAAGATTGATAGGGTTTATGAAATTGCTAACACAAATGTGCAGGAAGTTATTAACAAAATTTCAACTCTTCAATTGACCGTGGATAGCATTGCTGGATCTCAAGGCTCCTCATCTCAAAATCAAGCGACCAGACATGGGAACATACTTGCTGCTGATGAAGATGAAGGTGAAGACAGCTTTGAATTTCCAACCGTGAACATGGACTTCCTCGAAATCAATGATCTCAAAGACCCCATCATCATACCTGGAGTTGGCCTCTCAACTAATCTTTGCTACTTTAAAGGAGATCCATATCTTGGTTAATCCCACCATTTGAACTGACCGTGTGTGGTCTTTGAAACAATTTGTTGATGTTTGTCTAAACAATTTTTATTTCTGTTTGTTTTATTTGGGTATGTAAAACTTATATTCTTGTGGAGTGCCTTTTGAATGTTTGTTTGATGCATTTGCATACTTATTGTTATTTTCTCTAAAAATGCATTCAAGCCTTATATGTCTATCTTGCTAGGATTAGTATCTTTTTATCTTTTTAGGCTGATAGAAATCTATGACACTGGCTTAGAGTGTGCATTGACTTGGGGCATGAAATTAATAAAATATTATTTTCTTGAAAACATGTTATTACCAAGTACAATGAAT
This sequence comes from Campanula takesimana, assembly GCA_026119855.1. Taxonomy (NCBI): domain Eukaryota; kingdom Viridiplantae; phylum Streptophyta; class Magnoliopsida; order Asterales; family Campanulaceae; genus Campanula; species Campanula takesimana. The sequence goes on from JAOWBW010001420.1 coordinate 103,766, forward strand.
TAGCCTTTGTTATAGTAGGTAATGGTCTCAATCAAATAGGGGGAGATTGTTGGGTATGCTTATTATAAACCACTCCTATTACCTAGATTTGATTGATCCCATAACCTAATTTTATCTTTTTGTGGACTTTAGGATATATTGTAAAAAGTGTTAAAAACTTCATTTTTAGAATAGTCCACTTTGATAGTATAGGCTTTAGATTGATAGGCTGAAAATTTTCTAAGTCTGGAATTTTAGTGGTCAAGACCTCGACCGTGAATTCACTTGACCGTGGTAGACCACCTGACTGTGGAAGACCACTGGACCGTGAATCACTTGACCGAAAGTCAGTGACCGTGAAGCTTTGTGGCATATCTTGACAGGTCACATTTGACCCCTCGACCGCAGATGCCCTTAGGCATATTGACCGCAAGAGCTTCGACCGCAAGTCTTGACCGCAGATGAGCAGAAGTTCAAGAACCCAAGTATGTTCAAACTTAACCATGGTCACTTGTATCAAACTATGGTTAGTTTAGAACGTTGCAGAACTTGGATCCCAAGTAATTCAAATTTGAAATTCATCTAAGTGGGACCACCTCTTATCTGCAAAAAGGACAAACTCAGATTGAGCTCCAATCAGAATTCAACAGCTCATTGTCCTTCAACTTGGAGCCCAAGTAAATCCAACAGCTATTTTCTCATTCAAGGCTATAAATAGCCCTTAAGTTCTTCATTGAACCAAGCTGAGATTCCAAGAGAGAAATTGCTGTTGAAATACTTGGTGATTGAAGATCATACTCAAAATTTCCAGAATCCTTTGAATCTTCAAAGAACTCACCTTCAAACCTTCAAAGATCTCCAGCAACATTCAAGTCATCTCAAGCCTTGTAACACATAAGATTCTTTAGGCTCTAAATCATATAGATTTCAAAGAGCTTCAGATTCTTACACATACACTCACCCCAATTGATCAATCACTTAGATTGAATCAAAAGGGATACACTGGTCTAAGTCTAGGATTTGTTCTTCATAGAAAGTAGGTGTTGATTCAATACTTCATCTCTGTAATCTGTACACTCAAGAATCAATATATACCTCCATTCAAAATCCAAGACTGACCATCTTGGTAAAGGACGTAGATCTTTTTAACAGATCGAACCTTTCCAAATACTTGTGTCATTTTACCTTTCTGCAAATTTACTTTCAAGTATTGTTCATCTTGTTCTTTATTGTTCATATTAACTTTGTTTGTCGTTTAGTGTTTGATCTTACAGATATTCAAACGTATTGTGAATTGTGTTTGTTTGTTCTCTTATTGCCCAAGTTAAAATCTGACTAACTTATCTTTTGCCAAAACTTCCAAGACAACAACTTTCAATCTCAACCTCTTGACCGCAATCTCTTGACCGCACTTCACCCTCGACCGGACTCACTCGACCGCAACCTGGTTGACCGTGAGTGCTGGTATTCCTACTTAGAAATTTTAGTCAAAACCAACCTTTCCCATTTCTAACGAAAACTTCCGCTGTGCATATTACCCCTTGACCGTGTGGGTTTTAACTTGACCGCATATTCAAGAGTAAGCACTTGGTTGAATTTGAAAAAGGGTTGAAATTTTAATAGGCTATTCACCCCCCCTCTAGCCTCTTTTCATACCCTTGTTGTGTCTTTGGGACCAACACCTGTGCTGACGAACCACCCTCTCTCCGAGATACATGGCCTCCCCGGTGAGACCCACAAACAGAACCCTAGAGGCGGTCAACTCCACTACATAAGGACCCACCGAAGCCTCATTGGACGGACTCCATGGGTAAAATCTAACCCCGATGGGCTCAGACATCACGAACACCCTCCTCAGATCAGCAGCATCCACCGTCTTCCTATCCCGGTTTCTGCGGGGAGGAGCCCTGTTGCCTTTACACCAGTATGACATGATGGGAACAACCTTGTTGGCACTCATCACCAACTGAAAAGGGGCGACACCGAAGATCTCGTACACCCAAGCCTGTTCATACAATGAAAAAAGACAGTTCAGACCAAAAGATAGAGCGGAAATCTCAACAATGTGAAAAAAGAAAGGTAGTCAAGAGCATACCTCAAAGGCGAACTGAAACCCGTCAAAGGCTGACGAGCTAGCCCTTGAGCAATGGTCCAATGCCCGGTAAATCTCAGCCAAACCGGCTCCACCCCAAGAAATCCCACCGACTAGGTCCAAGTCCACCAAAGCCCCTAGCAGTGAGTACCGGCAGACAGTAGCCCCACTCGGAAACAAGATCTCCGAAAAGCTGTACCATAAGAACAGCCGGACCAAACAATCCAAATCATACTCCCCCCTACCAAAGGCTTCAATAGCCACCTCCACCAAGCGATTCACCTTCTCTGCCTCCACTCCATAACCCTTGACACCTCCTCCCATGTCGGTGTCGACTCCCAGCAGAGCCTGTCTATAGTCCCGCCGCTCCGCCAAGCTCTCATCAAAAGGCAAAGGGGTACCAGTAAACCTCAACCCTGTGATGGCCGCGAAATCCGTCGGCGTGATGGTAATCTCTCCCCAACTGAAGTGGAAGGTATGGGTGGTATCCCACCAGAACTCCCGGCACACCTCTATCACCGCTGCCACCTTCAGGGTAGCCCCGACGATGCGGACACTGTCAAAGAATGGGCCAAAGCTCATAGCCTCGATCCGAGCACGCAAACCGTCCGGTCCCTCCGGCAGGGACGCCCACAGTTTGCCCACAGTCACTGTGGACCCACGAGCCTTGATCCTCTACAGGTAAACACAGCACAGGTATGTTACCATTCTAGCAATTTACAATTCTAGCAATTTAAATTCTAGCATTCCATTATTCTAGCATTTCATATTATGTGCATAAAACATACAAATGTGCGAGAAGGAGAGGAGTGAAAATTCGAAATTTACCTCTCGCGTCTCCGGAAGCCCCATAGACCAATGGCGCTCAGAGTCGATGTAAAAATCGTAATCTTGGTCGAACGTAGACCGCAGCAGATTATCGCGGTAATTCCGAGTCGCGGCTCGTGGTCTCAAACCGCCCCGTGGAATCAAGGGCGCCGCTTCAAAGCCCGCTCCCGGGTCAACCCCTACATTTCCTCCGCCCTGAGCATCACCGTGCCCCTCTCCTTGTTGCTCTTGTTGTGGAAGTATATACCCACCTTGGCCCAGAAAATCCCTAAATAACGCCTCATTGATCCAATCTGCCATAGCTTCAAGAAATATGTGAAATGAAGTCTTCAAAATTATCAAAATCCGAGCCTTCTCTCTCTAAAGAACTCAATTTTCTCTCTCTAACTCGTCAACAATGGAGGAAGGAGGAAGAAGAAAGAAGAAAGAAGGAGAAGAGGGAGGGTTTCTAGTGATGTGACCAAGGAGTCAGCCCGACGGCTACCTTGGCCACGCGGCCACTTATGCGCTTGCAGCCCCAGCCGTCAGATCAGCAATCCGCGTGAAGGAGATCTGACCACTCAGCGGTCTTGGCCACGCGGCCACTATTGCAATTCAGTGTGTTTGGCCACGCAGCCAACCTTGTCCCTTCAGATAAAATTCCCTTTTTGCCCTTGATCTTTTCCCTTTAATTCATCTTAAATACCCTTAGCACTATTTTGACTGATATTCGTTACTTTTGGGTACGGAAAGCCCCTTAAAATTTCCATTCCTCACCGAATATTTGCTTAGGATTCGTATGGTTGTAGAGACTTCGGCGCCTCTATGACATACGCATCCTAGATCGATCGGGATTGGCAGAAGCCTCGGCGTTTCTGTTTGCGAGAGATCCAGCATCTATTATTAGGATTCGTATGGTTGTAGAGACTTCGGCGCCTCTATGACATACGTATCCTTGATCAATCGTGATTGGCAGGAGCCTCGGCATTTCTGTTTGCGAGAGATCCGGCATCTATTATTAGGATTTGCATGATCATAGAGACTTCGGCGCCTCTATGACATACGTATCCTTGATCGATCGTGGTTGGCAGAAGCCTCGGCGTTTTCTGTTCGCGAGAAATCTGACATCTATTACTTTAGCGCAATCGGCAGGAACCCTGGCGATCCTGATTTCGTTTACCATTCCATCCTGGGATTATTTAGACGACGTAGTCTTTATTTTTCCTAAATAACTTCATTGCTTATGAATGTTCGTTCTTCATACAAGATAGTATCCGTAGGTTTATTATCCACAGTAGAAGTTCGATGTCTCATCTTTCCCCAATGTCTCAGAACTACGACCGGCTTGATTCCTCCGAGGATACGTAGGAAACCTGAAAAGGTTCAGCCATCCGATCGACGTGGTCATCTATCATCCCCAGTAGATGCACTTTCCCCAGCAGAAGACGTTGCTCCCCATCAGAGGACAGTCATTCTCAATTTCCCCATCAGATTTGAACTACGTTTGGCTTGATTCCCCCGCGGATACGTAGGTCGCCTGTCAAGGTTCAGCCGTTCCCTTACCTTTCATCTGTTTTGAAACTCATGTTTCAGACGGATCCTTCTTTTATCGTCGATCCCACATTGCCTTTCAAGAAGCGTCGCCGAGGGGCTACTGTTAGTACCCGACCTGAAAATGAGTTTATTAGGACTTTCCCAAAAATACAAGGACTTTATAGGAATTAGAAACCTTGCAAATACTTGTCCCGGATTCCCAAAATATCTCATTTATGACAAAATCTATCAAAATAGGTAACAAATGGTTTCCTTAAAACCATGCAGAAACCCTAGCTTAAGAATCAAGTCAGCCTGCAACCTTGGCCACGCGGCCAACATTGCTACGCGTTGATCTTGGCCACGCGGCCACTATTGTCGCCGGCTTCAACCATGGCCAGGCGGCCAACCTTGCGCTGGATGATCCTGACCATCAGATCTTCCCATCAGTTTACTATATAAACCAATTCCATTCCATTGGTTTAGAGGTCCGATTTTGAGAGCTCTAAGTACGAATTTTGGAGTTATTAAACACTATTTTGCTCTCTAATTAGCATTCAAACACTCAAGAAGATCCAAGGTTTATTTCTTGCCAACATAGGTAAGTTTTCTAACTTTCTCTTCGTGTCCTTGCATTATTTTTAATGTAGATCTTTTATATTCATGTTCGTACATGTTTATTCATAGTTTCTTCATATGCTTTGCATGCTCATTCATATGCTCATAATATGTTCTTCGCGTGTTCTTCGTGTTCATAGATTAAAACCTTATTTATGCTATATTTAGGGTTGTGATCTTCATAATTACATGTTATTTCATAGCCGATGATGATCGAGGGTTCATCAACCCGAGGATGATCTAGGAACTACTTCTAAACCCTAATCTTTAGGTAATTCCCCCCTCATTATGCATGATCCCGATCCTTCTGCCTATTCTAAATTCTCTGCGAACTACGCTGACCTGAGCTTCTCACATTGAGAGGAACGTAGGCAATCTTCGGATCCGGTCTAAATCACTAACACACTACTAACACATTCATCATGATAGGAAGACCGATCAATTCGGGCAATAGGAGTGATAACGTTCAATATTCTTCTCTTGTTGTAATTTGACCCCCGAACCCACTAAAAATGCTTTTTTCAATGTTTTGGCTTTAATTAAAACGGCGTGGCGACTCTCATAATTTTAATGTCGTTAAGAATATTCCCTTTTATAAATAATAATAATCACAAGATACTTCCCATGCGTTGCTTCATCGGAAAGGGGTATTCACAACAAGTCATCCCCGTACCGTCCCCAAGCTAATGGAGCGGTCGAAGCAGCAAATAAGACAATCGAGGTCATCATACGAAAAATGGCTTCCACGGGAAGGGATTGGCCCGAGAAATTACCACTAGCATTGTGGAGCACGTGCAAAAAAGAAGCCCGCTAGATTGAAACCCCGAAAGGGCGGTCTAGGCAAAAAACAGGGTGCACAAAAAAAATGGTCTTCATTTTTGGAACTACGGAGACCTGAGCCTCTCTACGAGAGGAACGTGGGCAACCTTCGGGTGCGGTCTAAAACATAATTTTTTACCTAATCATGTCATAACAAAATGCAATTTTTATTCATCTCTTGAATTATTTTGATCATTACAACGGATAATGTTGAGCAATAAAAGACAATAAAACATTAAATCCTAACAAGTGGTCTTATTAATTGCAATCTTGGGGTACAAAGAAAAATCTAATCTTTCTTCGGTTTGGGAACCCATTGTTTCTTGCTATGGCCTTTGATCTTCTTGATTGGGGGCGGAGCACTCTCGAAACCGCCAAGACGAGAGAAGACGCTGTAGATACCCCGGGAAAACACCACTTGGCTAGAGCGGTGAATTATCTTAGGATGTCTATTTTATTTTAGAGTCGCCACCTATGTTTTAGAGGAACATAAGAAAAACCTATTGTTTGTAGCCTAGAGTTTGTTATGAAAACAGAGATTCTTTGTTTGAGGTTCGGAGGTTAGGTTACGAGATGGGAAGTAATTAAACACCCATCTCGCCCAACTAAAGTTGGTCTTGCTTGATCAAAATCTACATGAATGATAAAAATGTTCTTCTTCTTTTTCTTTGATAATAAAAGGAAAGGGGGTTTTTGAAATGTTTTGGAATGTAGGGAGATAACTCCTTGGCTAGCTTCAATGAAGTGAAGTAGCCTTTGGTGTCATGTCCCAAGAATGTTTTGGGGTGATTGAACTTTGATAAAACAAAAGAGAGAGAGAAGAGATGAAGTAGAGAAGAGGAGAGAAAGAGTTTTACCTAGACTTCAAGAGACTTCAAACACTTCTTGATGAATTCTTTTGAGAACTCCTTGAGAAATGATTTGGGTATAGTTTTTCTAAGTAGAAATTTTGGTCTAAAAAGGAGGTCCTTTGGAATGGTGAAAGGGGATGTTTTTATAGTGAAAACAAGATGTTTTTGGTGCCAAAACTCAGTCACCAAGAATGCTTTCCCGGGCAAAATCAAGTAAAATGAGCAAGGGAGAGATTCTTGGGCAGAAATCTGTAACTGACGCCCAGAGGCACGCGCTTCCCACCTTGGGGGCGGAAGGCGCGCACTTCTGGCTCCTTCTGTCGGAGGCGCGCGACTCAGAAAAGGCAATTTTGACAGAATGGACTAGAAAGTCAGCCCTGTTATTCAGTTTAGCCCCTGGACTTAACGAAGTCAGTCAGGAACTTAACGGAAGTGACAGAAACTAACGAGAAACATTTAAAATAGGGAGAAACACAAGATCAAATGTGCAATCGGGGTGAGTGGTCCAAGGCGGGGTGTCTACAGAGCCCCTCAGCGGCGTGGATTGCAAAGCAAAACGCGTCGACGAAAGAACAAAACATCCGCCGAGGACATCACCAAGAGAAAAGCAAAGACTCGATGAAAACAAGAATTTGAAATTATGAGAGATAGGAGTGCGCTCCCTGTGTGAGCGGCTTTTGCTGATAGCAGGGGTGTGGTGATTGATTCACCGTGACCGATGTTTTGAAGTCCGTTAGGGGACTTGGCTGAATCCGTTAGGGAACTCATTTGCTGAGCTGGAGTCCGTTAGGGGACCTGGTTGAATCCGTTAGGGGACCCGTCCGTCGAGTGGAAGTCCGTTAGGGGACTTGGCTGAATCCGTTAGGAGACCCATCCGTTGAGTTGAAATCCGTTATGGGACTCATCTGTTGAGTTGAAGTCCGTTAGGGGACTTGGCTGAATCCGTTAGGAGACCCATCTGGTGAGTTGAAATCTGTTAGGGGACTCATCTGTTGAGTTGAAGTCCATTAGGAGACTTGGCTGAATCCGTTAGGAGACCCATCCGTTGAGTTGAAATCCGTTAGGGGACTTGGCTGGATCCGTTAGGAGACCCATTCGTTGAGTTGAAGTCCGTTAGGGGACTTGGCTGAATCCGTTAGGAGACCCATTTGTCGAGTTGAAGTCCGTTAGGGGACTTGCCTGAATCCGTTAGGAGACCCATTTGTCGAGTTGAAGTCCGTTAGGGGACTTGGCTGAATCCGGTAGGAGACCCATCTGCCTAGTTGAAGTCCGTTAAGGGACTTGGCTGAATACGTTAGGAGACCCATTTGCCGAGTTGAAGTCCGTTAGGGGACCGGAGATGAATGTGAATTTGTAGACCAAATTGATGATTTGAAGCCGTACGCTGCCTGGAGTTGCAATTGACTTTGTGGGTGTGGGCCTAGTTGACTGCGGATTGAAAGAATGCTTTCTGCTGGGGATGGATGTCAAGGTTGACTCTTGAGAGTTAATGGTATCCGTCGCGGAACTCAGGGAGTTTGAAGCCCGTGAAGAGACATTGATACTGTGCATGGATTCTTGCATGGGAGATTGCTTCTGAACCTGTCTGGTGATGGGAAGAGCGCGCGTCGGGGAATCAGCATGGGAGGCACGCGCTTCTGATGAGTTGGCGGGGGGCGCGCGCCTTGCAACTGAGTTTAGCATATATAAACAGCCGGTTCACTGTTTTCGGCGAACTTTCAAAAATCCAAAGAACCCTCCAAATTCCGCACCAAATTTTCGCAGAGAAATCACCCCAAAACACTTTCTTGTTATTCTAGGAGCAATCTTATCATAGAAACGATGTCGGATCATCAACAATCTCCTCCGTTCTAGATGCCACAGGGCGAGGAGCCCGAGGTTGGAATTGAGGCGATGGACCCGAGTTTGCTCACGTACCAGTCGCATACCCATATCTCCCACTTTGTCACAGCGGGATTGGTAAGAATTTGTCATTCTCTTTGCGCTTTGGGGCTGTTCTATTTTACCCGTACTTTTCGCTGCAACTTCTTTCGTGGATTGTTGCCTCTTGTTGTTGTTGTTGTTGATTCATTGCAAGAAACATGTTCGGATACCCATTTTTATGCCCACACACTTGTATGCATGTTGAAAGTTCTGTTTTGGGTTTGTCCGTTTTCTAGTCGTTATGCTGACGAAATTTTCGTTGTTCCTTGTTTCTTTTCAGGAGTGGAGCCGCCTGTCGGAGATTCGAGGCAGGGCTCATGGTCCGGTTACCATTTGGAGCAAGTTTCCTGAGAACGTCAGGGCTCGAGTTCAGGCCACTCATTTCGGCCTTTTTATCACCAGTCTGCCGGCATTGAAGAATGATCCGGATGTCATTCAGGCTCTACGAGAGAGATGGTGGGATACCACCCACACTTTTCACCTACCCATGGGAGAGGTCACGATGACGCCTGCTGATTTTACGGCATTGACTGGTCTGCCGTTTGCGGGGGAGCCTGTCCCTTGTGTTTTGAGAGGGACCCCTCGGACTGCTGACGAGCTGTTGGCCTTGGTTGATTGCGGCTTCCCGGTGAAGAATTTATGGGTCACTTGGGGGAGCATCCGTCGATACTTTAGTATTCTTGCAGCTGAGCCTTTGGGTGTTACTGCTGGGCGGGTCGATGCTGTGGCCCGTTATTTTATATGGTACCTGTTGTCCCATACTCTGTTTGCCAATGGAGGGTCCTCGGCCTCTTTGGCTCTGCTTGATTTGTTAGTAGATCTGGACCAGGCCGGCCAGTATAACTGGGGCGCAGCGGGCTTAGCTTTTTGTTATCACGGTATGGATCTGACCAGCCGTTCGACCACTAGCTCAGTCACGGGCTTTAGTCTGTTGTGGGAGGTATACCGTTTTCCCTTTTCTTTTCAGCTTCCTTGTCATTGCTCTACTGTATTTTTCAACTGTCATTAATTCTGCTCTTGTCTCTGTTTCGCAGCTGTGGGCCTTCGCTGTCTTGGAGATGAAGGACTTTAAGATTAACAGGGAGGGTCATCCCCAGTACCCAGACTGTATGAGGTGGTCATATAAGGAGAGAAAGGTGCGGACTGGCACTGCTCCTATTAGCCTGCTTTCGGCTCGACGTCACTTGGATGCTTTGAGGCCAGAGGCTGTCGCCTCCTCTTTGTTTCTGTGGAGGGCCCATTTATGCCTTTATTAAGCATACTCTGATTCCCACCCGCTCGAGGCTTCTGATGAGCTCAGTGGAGTGTATGGCGATGTATCTTGGAGAGAGAGTGTTCTGGCAGTATGGCAGCCAGGTGACGAATTTCCACCACCCTCCTAGGCCAGCGGTTCCTGATGTTCCTCCCTTCTGTCCTCGTAACTGGAGGGCTCTTTCAGAGGCGGACCGGGCAGTCTACACTGCAAGGGTTGATGCTACCTCTTTCATTCATTTAGAGCAGGATTATGGATTGTTCAGGGAGCATAACCTTCAGCAGGGCTTCATGTTTGCTGATCCGAGGGAGACACCTGCTGTTCCACAGACTTCGGCCCAATTCTATCCCACTGGTGCTGGGTATTACTTTGATCCACCTCTGCCTCCTTCATTTTACACTTATTCGACTTTCGGAGTTGTCGAGGAGCAGAGGGAGATCATCCCTGAGGACTTATCACCGGAGAGAGAGCCTCCGGCACAGGCAGCTGTGGTATGACTTTCTTGTAATTTTCTCATTTCAGTCTTTATCTTTCAGTTCAGCCTTTCGTACCTTTCTGTATTGATGTAACTTCCTGTTTTTGTTGTTGTAACAGGTACCAGTGGCCGCATATCAACACTTGGGCAGGCAGAACAAGGGCATGAGGAGCCGGTTGCGCCAGCTGGAAGAGCGAGTACTGGGGCTGTGTCATAACATGGTAGGATTGACCAGTGGTGCTGCCGGAGCTGCCAGAGGAGCTGCCCAGGGTGTTCGTAGAGGTGCGGGACCAGACATTGGTGAGGCTATCTCTTCGGCGGCCCAGTCATTGAGCCGGAGTCTGAGCGGGGGTGGTGGTCAGAGCAGAGGAGGGACCAGTTCTTCACGGAGAGCTCCGAAGAGGAGCCGGCATGTGATAGTGGCTGAGGAGTCCGAGTCTGAGGACGATGATGATGATGATGATGACGATGATGATGATGATACTGAGAGCGGCAGCCGAGGGTGAGCACAGTGCCGTTGATGTTACTTCTGACTGGTGTTCTAGGGAGGATGAGAGACTGAGAACGCTTTTACTTTTGCCTGTAATAACATTTAGTACACATTTACAGTCCTAATTACGTTACTACATTTTTTATGTTTTTAGACTCGATCTTAGGTGGCGACTCTTTTACAAACAAATGTATGCCCAAAGTGTGTTTGCTGTTGATGCTTGAACTCCTTTTTGCTGCTGGGATCTGATTTTGCTGCAGGTTGAAGACGTTGAACGCGTCTGGGCTCACTTCTGTACTAACAAAGGCATTTTCTGTTCTGAACTGCTGTCAAAGGCGCGCGCGTTGGGCTTTGGGTGCGCGAGGCGCGCGCGTTAGGAGTCGCTTGTCGGAGGCGCGCGCTTCTGGCTTGCTGAATTCCAGCCTCTTTCTTTTCTGAGCAGAGTATTCCAACAGCTATAAATTTAAACCCATTTTGACTAGTTTGGTCACACATCAATATTCTGCTCTATTTCTCATCCCTTTAAGCCCCAAATTCTTGTCAAGAATGGCTCCCATGACCTTTTCTTTTGAGGTGAAAGTGTCCGTCCCGGAGGGTGAACAAGTGAAGTCCGTCCCCGTTGTGAAGGCGCGCCCAAGTGTCTTTGACCGTTTGAGGAGGCCTAACGATGTTGTTGTTGAACCTTCGAGGCCGGCGGTTTGCGTTGAAGCCCCTAAGCCATGCCACTTTCCGAAGAATAAGAAAGGCAAAGGCAAAAGTAAGGGCAATTCGCCTTATGTGTGGAAGCGTCCGTACAAGGCTCCGAAGATTGTAGATGAATCTCCTTCCCGTCCTAGCGTCTTCTCTCTCCTTGGTGGTTCCAAGAATGCTCCGCCCCCACCTAAGAAGGTTAAAGGCTATAGCAAGAAGCAATGGGTTCCCAAACCGAAGAAAGATTAGACTTTTCTTTGTACCCCAAGATTGCAATTAAATTAGACCACTTGTTTTAGGATTTAATGTTTTATTGTCTTTTGTTGCTCGACATATCCGTTGTAATGATCGAAATGGTTTAAGGAGATGAATAAAAATTGCATTTTGTTATGACTTGATTGGGTAAAAATTATGTTTTAGACCGCACCCGAAGGTTGCCTACGTTCCTCCAGTTGAGAGGCTCAGGTCTCCGTAGTTCAAACAAATGAAGACCATTTTTTTTTTATTTTTTTTGTGTGCACCCAGTTTTTTGCCTAGACCGCCCTTATGGGTTTTCAATCTAGCGGGCTTCTTTTTTTGTACGTGCTCTAATTTTTGCCTAGGCCGCCCTTGCGGGTTTTCAACCTAGCGAGCTATTTTTCTTTTTCTTTTTTTTTTTTAATGGTCTTCATTTATTAAGCGTAGAACTTCTTGAGTTTGTCGAGGTTGACCTCCTTTGGAAATTGATCGCCATCCAAGTCTACGAGCCGGACTGCACCGCCGCTGAGTATCTTTTTGACCATATAATGACCGATCCATCGAGGTCCCCATTTCCTGAAGGGATTCATGGCATTGGGAGGATGTTGTCTTAGGACCAAATCTCCCACTTTGATGTTTCGAGGCTTCACTTTTTTGTTGAAAGCCCTTGCCATTCTTTGTTGATAAGCCCTTGTGCGTTCGAACGCTCTTAACCTCTTTTCGTCGAGTAGGGCTAATTGTTCATAACGACTTTGCATCCAATCAACTTCGTTGACTTGGTTCTCGAGCAAGACCCTTAGAGAAGGAACCTCGAGTTCGACTGGGAGTACGGCTTCGGAACCATAAACCAATGAGTACGGAGTTTCCCCCGTTGCTGACCGTATTGACGTGCGGTAGCCCCACAATGCTAGTGGTAATTTCTCGGGCCAATCCCTTCCTGTTGAATCCATTTTTCGTATGATGACTTCGATGGTCTTATTTGCTGCTTCGACCGCTCCATTAGCTTGCGGACGGTACGGGGATGACTTGTGCTTGGTAATCTTGTAGTTAACCAAAAGTGCATCCATTTCTTTCTCAAAGTGAGATCCATTGTCGGAGATGATTTCGTGAGGAATACCATATCGGCACATGATGTTGTTCTTCACGAATTCTGCCACTTTCTTGGCATTGAGAACTCGGTAAGCTTGTGCTTCGACCCACTTTGTGAAATAATCCACGGCCACTAGGATGAATGATTGTCCGTTGCTCCCTGTAGGATGGACTTTGCCGATGATATCTATACCCCAACAAGAGAACGGCCATGGTGTGGTCATGTTGTACAGCTGTGATGGTGGAGCATGTTGCAGGTTGGCATGGAATTGGCATTTGGCGCACTTCTTGACTTTCTCGATGCAGTCTCTTTCCATGGTAGTCCAATAGTAACCAATACGAAGTATCTTGTTGGCTAACATAATTCCATTGATGTGGGGTCCACACTCGCCTTCGTGGACTTCGTGCATGATTTCTTGAGCTTCGGTCTCATTTGCACATAAGATATTGATCCCTTGATAGTGTCGTTTGTAGACTTTGTTTCCAATCAACACATATCTTGCGGCTAGCTTTTGCAACGCCATTCGAGATTTCCCATTGCTGTTGTCGGGGAATGTACCATTACTGAGGAAATTCATGATGTCTGTATACCACGGGGGATTGTCTTGGACTTCATCGATCTCAATGCTCATGCAGTATGCCGGGCTAGTCCTTCTTGAAATTTTGAAGGGCTTCACCATTTTTCCCTTGGGCATCTCAACTAATGAGGCTATGGTGGCTAGGGCGTCGGCAAAACGGTTCTTGTCTCTTGGCAAGTAGCTGAACGTGATCTCTTGGAATTGTTCGACTAACTCCTCGAGGTGTTGTCCATACTGCTGGAGGGTCGGGTCATGGATTCGCCATTTACCCGATTGTTGATTGATAAGGAGCAAGGAGTCACCAAATACTTCTAGCTCTGTGACATTTCTTTCTAGGGCCGCTTCTAGCCCCGCTATGCATGCTTCATACTCGGCAATATTGTTGGTGGCTTCGAATTCAAGACGGATGGCAATTGGAGTGTAGATGTCCTTTGGATCGATAAGCAACATTCCTATCCCAAAACCATGTTTATTGGCGGCGCCATTGAAAAAAAGTTGCCATTTACTTTCCTCGGTTGTAGTGCAAACCAAGTGCTCGTCGGGAAACTGTAAGTCCTCCCCCTTCACTTCGTCACACGGAAATTCAGCAAGCTGATCACTGAACACTTTCCCCCTGATGGATTTGACGTAAGTGATATCATAGCCGGCGAGCATGAAGTACCATTTGGCTATTCTTGTCGACATGAAAGGCTTCTCGAAGATATAGCGGAGCGGGTCTACTTTTGCTACTAGCTTGATTGGAAAGGCTTCCATGTAATGTTTGAGCTTTTGAGTGACCCAAACCAATACTGCACATAACTTCTCTAAGACAGAGTAGTTCTTTTCGCCTCCTTGGAATCGGCGACTGACAAAATAAATGGCATTCTCCTTTGTGGAGTCTCGTTGCTCTTGTGCTAGCATAGCCCCAAGGGCTTCATCATTGACAGTGAGATAGAGCAAGAGAGGCTTCTCTTTGTGAGGTGGAACCAAAACTGGCGGATATGTCTGTAGATACCCCGGGGAACCACGGCTTGGCTAGAGCGGTGAATTATCCTAGGATGTCTAACTTGTTTTAGATTGTTTAGAGTCGCCACCTATGTTTTTAAAGGAACATAAGAAAAACCTAAAAATAGCCTAATTTATGTACAAAACCAGAGATTCGGGAGAGAAGGGTTCGGGGGTTAGGTGACGGAGTGGGAAGTACTTAAACACCCACTCCGCCCCGCTTACGCGGGTCTTGCTACTATTGGTGTTCTAATATTTACATGTCCTTCAATTAATTAAATAGAAATGTGCTAACAATTGTGATGAGAAGAAAAAGGGAAATAAAGGGGAAATAAAATAGAATTGTTTTATTTATTTAATGATAAAGGTTACATGTAACAAGTAATGTTAAAGAATTACATTAAGGGATGAAGAGAAATTAACATGGTGAATTAAAGTTAAGATTAAAATGTAGGGAGATAACCTTAACTAACTTCAATATGTGAAGTAGTCATGTTGGTCATGTCCCATTAATGGGGATTGCATACATCAAGAAGAAGAAAACAAAGGAAGAAAATGGAGTTGTACCTTGAGAAAGAGGACTTGGAACCTTGACTTGAAAGTGTTGTTGTTGTAATGAAATTGTTGTAGAACAATTTGTGTAGAGTCTTGTTACTAAGAACTCTTGTTGGGAGAATTTGTGTATAATGTAGTTGGTGAATCAAGGTTGGAGTCCCTTTCTAAGGTAGAAGATGATGGTTTTTATAGGTAAAAAAAGAGAGGGAAATGATGGAGGGAAATTGGTCATCCATGTGGAATGGAATGAGCCAATCACAAATAAGATAAATGAATAAAAGAAAAATAAAAGAAATAAAAGAAATCAAATAATAAATGAAAGAAATATTAGTTTTTGGGAAAAGGCTTAGAATTTGGGATTGGGAGTTAATGAGAAAAGGGGGGATGAATGTGGATGTAAAAAGATGGTTTTTGTGATCAAGAAGAGATGTTTGTAAATAAGAAAAGGGAGGGAAATAAGGTGCAATCCGTTACTGCCATAATGGAAGGCGCGCGGGTCCCGCTTTAGGGACGAGACGCGCGCGCAGCCCGTTAACAGTTCCGGAAGCGCCCGCGGCAGAGAAGGACAGGATGACAGAATGACCCTAAAAGTTAACTCTGTTATGCAGTTTAGTCCAAAACTAACGGAATCAGTTAAGAACTTAATCGAAGTAACAAAAATTAATGAAAATAAGTTAAATAAAAATACTTTGTATGCAATCGGGGTGAGAGGTCCAAGGCGGGGTGTCTACAGATCCCCTCGGCGACGTGGATTGCGAGGCAAAACGCGTCGACGAAAGAAAGACAACCGCCGAGGACATCGACAAGAGAAAACAAAGACTCGATAAAGCAGGAATTTGAAATTACAAAGGATAGAAATGCGCTCCCTGTGTGAGCGACTTTTGCTGATGGAAGAGGTATGGTGATTTTAGTGGTCCACCATGGACCAAAATTGGTGCTCTGTGCGGCACCTGGTGCTCTGTACGGCACCTGCTGATTCTGGTGCTCTGTGCGGCACCTGGTGCTCTGTGCGGCACCTGTTGATTCTGGTGCTCTGTGCGGCACCTGGTGCTCTGTGCGGCACCTGTTGATTCTGGTACTCTGTAAGGTACCTGGTGCTCTGTGCGGCACCTGTTGATTCTGGTACTCTGTGCGGCACCTGTTGCTCTGTGCGGCACCTGTTGATTCTGGTACTCTGTGCGGTACCTGGTGCTCTGTGCGGCACCTGTTGATTCTGGTACTCTGTGCGGCACCTGGTGCTCTGTGCGGCACCTGTTATGTGTATGCTTTGCAGATATATGTGCTTGTTTGAAATAGGAATTGCGAGAGAAAATTGTGATTGTGGTGTATTCATACCTTCACTTACCATTGCCGCTTGATTTAAGATGGATTTATGATGTTGTGGATCTTTGATGAAGAATGTCCATGCCTTGGATGATGATGAATTGCCCTTGGAGCGTTGGCGAGATGGTATTCTGGATGATGGGTTGGTCGTGCCAAAGGCTGCCTACGTATCCTTTGAAGGGAATCAGACCAGCGTAGTTCAAGGATGATGGAGAACGCTGGAGGAGAGGCTAGGAGCAAAGCAAAGTAAAGCACATAATTTTGCACATAGAAAGAGAAAAAGAAAGAAAAAATCTTTTTTTTTTTTTTTTAAAAAAAAAAAGATTAGAAAGGAAAGAATATGCACACATGTGAGGAAAAGATTTTTTTTTTTTTTTTTTTTTAAGTTCGTGGGTGAACCATTTTAACCATTGCGTGCTTGTGAAGCCAACCCAAGATCAAGTCATGTTCAGTCGAAGTCTGGATTGCCTCGCTTGAATTCTGTTGTCGCTGGTGTGCCCAACGAAGATTGATGTCTAGCCCCAAGAGATTTGTCGATTATGGGGCTTCAAAAGGCTTTTGATGCCGAGATGAGGGGTTGCTGATTGTAAAGCCCCTAGAATGCCTTTGATGCCAAATTTTGAGGGACTTGCATAGCTCCAAGATAAATCAGCTCTTGGCCCATTCGAGTAAATCGCCCTTTGTTGTTGTAGTGAGCAAGCCCCAAGAGGAGATCGTTGATGCCAAGCTTCGAGAGATTGCAAAGCCCCAAGTGTCGTGGGCTTGTAGATGGCGGGATATGAAGACCTTTCATTGTAAAGCCCCAAATTATCTCGTGATTGGCTCGGCATTGAGAGCGGATGTACCGTTTGGTAGAATTCTTGATAGAGATCTCCTTCTTGCTCTTACTGGGGAGATGAATGGCCTCATTGTGGTCGATACCCAAACGGCTGAGGGCTTATGTCAAAGGATGTAGTAATGTCTTGCGGTGCCGTCGAGGTCGCGGAGGATAAGGTCTTTGGTGTGATAAAGTCCCAAATGAGTATGCTTGCTTGACTCTTCTTGAGTTGAACTAATGACGGATCTTTGGATGCAACCAGTGCTGTGGCCCAACTTTATCTGAGCTGCACCTTGTGCTTTTGATCTTGGAGAAGGGGGTGCTGAATTGCAGAAACATTGGGATTGGCCGTGGCATTTCCCGCTATAACCCTATTTTGATTAGAGTTTAGCATATTGAATCTTTTTCCTTTTCTCTAAGACTTCCTTCAAAATCTCGCTGTGAGTTCTAACAAAAATCATCAACTTCATTCATAACATCGGAATCTTCATTTAAAACCAAGAGGCCTTTGACTTGAAGTGTTGAGAGACCCTTGAATCTTGATTGTTCTCATGGAGCCATAAGACTAATCCACATTGCACTTGCTCGAGTATTGTTGCCCAAAAGACTGTCGGTCGCGAAGCCCCAATATTTCCCTTTGCTCGGATTACTGTAATTCCATAGCCCAAAAGATTGTAGATTGCGAAGCCCCTTGAGACCTTCGGTGCCAAAATGAGGAAGCTTCCAATGTTGCACATGACTCGGCTGGGGATACTGCTGGGGAGTTAACTGCTCTTTGCCGAGGGAGTCTTTAAGACTTGACTGTAGCCCCTAGAGTGCCATCATTGATTGCGAGAAAGGTCCATCCTTGATTGGGGGAACGAGCACGGGTACACGTGACAAGAGGGCTTTTTGACATCCCTTTTGAGAGACTTTTAGGATAGTCTCACACATCTTTTTCGAGCATAGCCCCTAGGGCTTGTTGATTGTCAAAAGAAGCCCGTGTTCTCGGGTCATATAGCCCCTAGGGCGTCACCATTTGTTGAGCAAAGCAAGAGTGACCCATCCTCGTGCGAGGGAACAAACATGAGAGGACATGGCAAGAGCTACTCCATTTCTCAGGAGCCTTTAGGCGTACTTTAGAAGCACATACTTGAAGAAGCTTTGAAAACTGAGACACATGTTGTAATGCAATAAACTGGGGCTTGATGATCAGAAGTTGAAAAACTGCAAAAAATAATTGCCAGGATGCTATAGCCGTACGGTTAGATATATATATATAGGTAGGTGCTCAAATGAGAACCTAAATATCGTGAGAACCGTGAGAACCAATCATAACCATTAGATTAGAAAAAAAATCAAGGGTCCCTACGTTAGATACAATTGATACACTTAGATACAATACAAAAAATTCGATTACAATTGGATACAATAGGTTAATAAGTATTGTATCTAAGTGTTGCACTTGGATACACTATGTTAAAAACTAATGTATCCAATTGTTTTTCGAAAATTAACTAATGTATCCAAGTGTATCCAATGTATCTAACATCTGGACCCTTGAGTTTTTTTTTAATCTAATGGTTATGATTAGTTCTCACGGTTCTCATATAAAATGGTTCTCACAGGAGCGCGACCCTATATATATATATATATATATATATATATATATATATATATATATATATATATATATATATATATATATATATATATATATATTGTGATCCAAATCATGAAATGACTCAAGGTGCCCTCCATCTTGGTATGAGAAGTGGTTAAAACCTAGGATGATCATGATTTGTTAATTTCTTGTTATGAAAAGCTTAAGGATCCATTTATATGGTGAAATCATATATACGTTTATGGTTATATTGTTTGATCTTGGCCATGATGATCATATTTGGGGATAAAGTCTTAATCTTTATCATCCCCATCTTGATTTAGCCCAAAATCCCCAAGATTGGGTCATAAAGATTCCCTCTTTATGTTATATTTTTGTCCCTAACGGATTAATCTTGCTTGAAAGGGCCATTTTGATGGTAAAGCTTCAATCTTTACTCATCAAATGGTCACTTTGACTCAAAAGGCATGTTCATCAACTTTCTCAAAATTTCCCCAATGATTGTCTTGATCACACCCAAAACCTTTGTTTTTGGTGTCTAATTTGTGATCAATGACACATGGATGATTAAATCCATGTTTTTGTTAAAGAAAATAACTGAAAATTGATCATCACAGTCCAGTTTCAGCAAGAACACTCTGTTTTGCCTGAAACTGGACAGTTTTCTGATGAATCTGTAAAAAACCCCGAGACGGCCAAACCAGCCTTACGACTGGTTTAAACTAGCCATACTGCTAGTTTGGCCAAAAAGGTGTTTTTTCCAGTTTCTCCCCTTTTTGGTCAGAATGTTTGCAAATTAACCCTTTTCCATTAAATAATTAACCAGTTTTGTTAAATGTCAGTTTCTTCCATTTTTGAAATACACTCACACACACACGCACGTTTGTTAACTAACGTTAGGGAGACTCAGTCCTATCCGAGGCGACTTCGGTGACGTAAAACTCTTCCCAAGGCGTAACCTGACCTCCGAACTAATAGAATCTCTAACCTTTCCATTTGTTGGGTTAAATAATTAACAAATGTGGCGACTCCGTTATGTTTTGCGTAATAACCGTGTTTGGCGTTTCACCCCCATACTCGTCGCTCTTCTCAGCGCGGGGGCGGGATCCTTACAGTGGCGACTCCGCTGGGGAGGAAAGTGTTTGCAAACTTCTCTTTAGAAGCTTTGAGGACACTTTTGTGTGGGTCAAACTCCCGTCCCCCGTTTTTGTTAACTTTTGTGTTTGTTTTGTGTGTGCTGTGTTTCTGTTTGAATCTTCTGGAGTGGAAACTGTTCTGGAAATGCAATAAACTGGGGCTTGATGATCAGAAGTTGAAAAACTGCAAAAAATAATTGCCAGGATGCTATAGCCGTACGGTTATGTAGGGCAGGGAACAAAATGTCTTAAAAATTTAACAATTTTGTGCAGGGCAGAAACATTCTGTATCCTTTTTGCTTCTGCTTATCCAGGTTCCAAATTTACAGATTTGTTTGTGCACATTACCTTCTTCTTTTTTTTTTAGCCAAAACTTGGTTTTTAAAGCTTGGTTATGCACAAGTCTATTTGGACATAAAATTGGGTTTTTAAGGCCTCCTTGTGCATAACCCCTTTTCTAAAGATTTTGAATCCCTTTGTTGTGCACAACTTGTTTTACGAATGGTTTTCAAAAAGATTGTTCTTCTTGTGAAGTCTTGATTTCAAAGGACCTTTGGTTGTGCACAATTTGTTGCATGTACAAGTTTTGGCTTTGTTTGTTCATATGATTCTTGCTTGATTGCTTGTGTAAATAGCTTATTCATGCTTGCTCATTTTTGTCGATTCTTGTTTGTTCATATGTTGATTATACATTGCTCATGATGTTAAAACGAATTGAAAATTTCTATTTTGACTCAAAAGAGAACATAGAATGGCTTCACATTACGCGCACTTGACCTTGCACGTTCCAAATACCCTTTAAACCCGGGATGGATGCCATGATGCAGATTGATTGGTGCTCTTGTGCCCTTCTAGCGCGCACGGGTCCATTCCACCTCCCCTTCCGAGCCGAGTCAACCACACTTGTCCGTGACACACAATTACCGTGACCTTGGTTGGTTTTTGGTCTAGCTTACATTACCACATCCCTAATACGTGTCCGAGGTTAATTGTGGCTAAGTTAATGCCCGGGTTACGACTCTTTGATGTAATGCAAGCGTGGCCTGACAAGCCTTTAACCCGTGTGTTAATGATGGTCATAATTGGCAGAAGTCATGTGTTAAGGATGGGGTAACATCGTGTCGTTAAGCCCCAATGCTTGGTCTATACTAATCATCCTTAAGCCCATGGATAAGATTCGAGATCCCTCATCAAAGATGAGGTTATGCCGGAAGTCCCTAAGACGAATATCGATCCTAACCGGGGCTTAATCATGATTGGAATGGCTCACGCATTGGGAATCTTGCGATGCACTAGACCCTAGGTTCGTTTCTTTTGGTCGGTGGAAGCCGCTTGCCCTATAGGACCCTCGCCCGGGACAGTCCATCCTTGGGAGTGTGCAAGGCAGGTGAAAAACGAGAGGTCTATAGGCGTAGTGATGGCCTCCACTGATCCAGGATTTAGAGTAGTTGCGAAAAAGAAGAGGAATCTTTTCCAACCATTTAGGAATAAAAATGCATTTCAAGTAAAGTTGAATGAATAAATAATTGCACATGGCATGAGCTTGCTCCGTTCTTTGTTTCTTGTCTTCGACACATTCTTGCGTTAATAAATGTCATTTCGTTAAGTCTTTGGACAGACCCCCGTTGTCCCTCAAGACCTCCGTTATGTGATTTCGTTAAGTCTTTGGACGGACCCCCGTTGTCCTCCAAAACCTCCGTTATGTGATTTCGTTAAGTCTTTGGACGGACCCCCGTTGTCCTCCAAGACCTCCGTTATGTGATTTCGTTAAGTCTTTGGACGGACCCCCGTTGTCCTCCAAGACCTCCGTTATGGGATTTCGTTAAGTCTTTGGACGGACCCCCGTTGTCCTAAAAAACCTCCGTTATGTGATTCCGTTAAGTCTTTGGACGGACCCCCGTTGTCCTCCAAGACCTCCGTTATGGGATTTCGTTAAGTCTTTGGACGGACCCCTGTTGTCCTCTAAGACCTCCGTTATGGAATTTTGTTAAGTCTTTGGACGAACCCCCGTTGTCCTCCAAGACCTCAGTTATGGAATTTCGTTAAGTCTTTGGACGGGTCTCCGTTATCCTCCAAGACCTACGTTAGGGCACTTCGTTAAATCCTGGGATGGAGTCCCGTTATCCCCCATTGAAATTCTTGTTAGACTAGGATCTTGTTAAGCCGTAGGATTAGATTCCTGCATTCCCGTTGGAACCTTAGGCGTTGTCCCCTAGCCCCCCCCCCCCCCCCCCCGTTAAGATTCCCGGTTGGAACCCTAGGCGTTGTCCCCTAGGCCCCCCGTGAAGATTCCCGTTGGAACCCTAGGCGCTGTCCCCTAGATCCCCCGTTAAGATTCCCGTTGGAACCCTAGGCATTGTCCCCTAGGTCCCCCGTTAAGATTCCCGTTGGAACCCTAGGCGTTGTCCCCTAGGCCCCCTGTTAAGATTCCCGTTGGAACCCTACGCGTTGTCCCCTAGGTTCCCGTTAAGATTCCCCGTGAAGACCCCCGAGTCCTTGGATAGATCCCTGTTATCCTCCAAGAGGTCAGCCATATTCGTCTTTTCCTCTTAGAATTCTAGATCCATTCGAACTACGGTGACCTGAGCCTCTCATCGCGTGGGACCCCCTCCCTCGTGGTAAGGGGAACGTAGGCAACTTCGGCTCAGTCAAATATCCTAAATAGAAACACGTGTGTCTTTGGCCCAAACGTTCACCCAGTGTTTACCCGAGCCTAAACTACCTTTTTTCCCCATGGCTCAGATGAAGTGGAAGAGAGCATCATGTCACCGCCTAGTGCATGTGGGGTCAGAAAGTTCCTCAGTCGCTACAACTTCTCCACTCCGGTACCTTGGAATGACCAGCTCAGAGGAAAGTAGTTGGGAAAGTGATTCCGCAGATAGTCAGGACAGTTCAACCAAAGAAGAGTTGCTCCGAGCTTTAGAAGCCGCCAGGGCTCGGGAAGAGGTTACCAGGAAACGCCACGAAAAGGCACGGGATCAGTTTGTCGAGTCAATGGGACAGAAGGGTATTAAGGTTTTGTTTCAGACTGATGGGTCCTTCATTGAGGTTTGCTGACCATGAGGAAGAGGTCGAAATCGCCCAACCTCCAAATGGCAACCAAAGATTGTCCGTCCATCTTACAAAAATACCGAGACCCCCATTTCTTCGCCCCAACGCGCGTCATCCAAAACGAGCCTCTCACTCAAATCCTCCTTACTCCACCTAATCCCAAATCCAACATCTCCCATGGGACGCCTCTTATAAAACCCAAGCACAATCCACTCAAAAGGCCCGCCAAACCACTGTCCACACCGGTTACGCCCCAAGCATCATACTCACAACACTTTCCCAATCGTATCCTTTCTCGGTTTGATGCCATCAACCAAGTCACCAGAGCTCAGTCACGGTTTAGACCATACATGGATACCCGAACAGGCATCACTAACTTGCCTCCACCAGATTTCCCGATGAGATCCCACGGAGACCCATATCATTTCTACAATCCAAGACCTTTTGGACCACAAGCTCCTTGCATGCCTCCAATGTATACTCCTGCAAGCAACCAAGGTTATGGGTATGCCTACGCCCCTGCGCCTCCGCAAAATCCCCTCAACCATCCATTGGAAAGAGACTGCATCGAGAAAGTCAAGAAATGCACTAAATGCCAGTTCCATGCTAATTTGCAACATGCTCCACCTTCACAATTGTACAACATGACCACACCATGGCCGATCTCTTGCTGGAGCATAGACATCATCGGCAAAGTCCATCCTATGGGAAGCAACGGGCAGTCATTCATTCTAGTGGCCGTGTATTATTTCACAAAGTGGGTCGAAGCACAAGCTTACCGTGTTCTCAATGCCAAGAAAGTGGCCGAATTCGTGAAGAACAACATCATGTGACGATATGGTATTCCTCATGAGATCATCTCCGACAATGGTTCTCACTTTGAGAAGGAAATGGATGCGCTTTTGGTTAACTACAAAATTACTAAGCACAAGTCATCCTCGTACCGTCCCCAAGCTAATGGAGCGTTGAAGCAGCAAACAAAACAATCGAGGTCATCATACGAAAAATGGCTCAATAGGAAGGATTGGCCCGAAAAGTTACCACTAGCATTGTGGGGCTACCGCACATCAATCCGGTCAGCAACGGGAGAAAACCCCATATTCATTGGTTTATGGTTCTGAAGCCGTACTCCCAGTCGAACTCGAAGTTCCCTCTCTACGGGTCTTGCTCGAGAATCAAGTCAACAAGGTTGATTGGATGCAAAGTCGGTATGAACAATTAGCCCTACTTGATGAAAAGAGGTTAAGAGCATTTGAGCGCACAAGGGCTTATCAACAAAGAATGGCAAAGGCTTTCAATAAGAAGGTGAAGCCTCAACACATCAAAGTGGGAAACTTGGTTCTAAGACAACATCCTCCCAATGCCAAGAATCCCCTTGGGAAATGGGGACCCCGATGGATCGCTCCTTACGTGGTCAAGAAGATATTGAGCGGAGGTGCAGTCCGACTCGTAGACTTGGATGGTGATCAATTGTCAAAGGAGGTCAACCTCGACAAGCTCAAGAAGTTCTACACTTAACAAATAAAGACCATTAAAAAAAAAAAAAAAAAAACGCTCGCTAGGTTGAAAACCGCAAGGGCGGCCTAGGCAAAAATTAGAGCAAGTGCAAAAAAGAAGCCCGCTAGATTCAAACCCGAAAGGGCGGTCTAGGCAAAAAACAGGGTGCACACACAAAAAAAAATCGTCTTCATTTGTTTGAACTACGGAGACCTGGGCCTCTCTACAAGAGGAACGTAGGCAACCTTCGGGTGCGGTCTAAAACATAAATTTTTACCCAATCATGTCATAACAAAATGCAATTTTTATTCATCTCTCGAATCATTTTGATCATTACAATGGATATTGTTGAGCTTAAAAAGACATTAAAACATTAAATCCTAACAAGTGGTCTATTAATTGCAATCTTGGGGTACTAGGAAAAATCTAATTTCTTCTTAGCCTTCGAAGGGCCACCCGAACAACTCTCAATCCTGTTCCTCTTTGGCGGTCTAGGGACACTGAGACGGACCACAACCTTCTACGCAGCAAGGCATCTCCGAGCATAAAAATTATCTAAATGATTGCCGAAAGGGTCAGCCAGAATGTTGTTCAAATCAGCGGCAACTTCCTTGTACCTCATGGCACTGCTGGGATCACAGTCCTTTCCTAGAAACTCGGCACGAAGCACGTCAACCCAAGTAATGCCGCGGTAAAGGGTACCGAACAGATAATC
This sequence comes from Campanula takesimana, assembly GCA_026119855.1. NCBI lineage: Eukaryota > Viridiplantae > Streptophyta > Magnoliopsida > Asterales > Campanulaceae > Campanula > Campanula takesimana. The sequence goes on from JAOWBW010001420.1 coordinate 128,880, forward strand.
CAAGTAACTCTCGGGAAGAAAGATACTGCCCCGATGAATAGGGACGGAAGCCCACCGGTGGCGGTCATCTCCCCAAGCTGACTGAAACTCCTTCGAAAAGTCCGGACCCATATATGAGACTGGGCGAAGTACCCCATTCCTTGGGGAAGGAATAATCTGTTAACGACTGAACTGTCTCAGAACTCGCTCGGGCTGATAAAATGAGGAATCTCTAAGACCGGGGAGGACCACGTGCTCAAAACCCGAAATCCATTCCACAAAAGGACGGAGACCCCAAGAGGGAGGACACCACTCAATGTCGGCTGATGACCGAGATGCAAAGAATTTCTTCCAACCATCTTCAGATAAATCCCGAGTCAACAGTTTCCTCCTATGAACAGCAAAAGAGAAAGATCACCTCCAGAGAATAAATCTTAAAATGTTCTCAAAGCCATATGGTTAAGAGCAAGGGGCTTCCCGCACATCTCGCCTGTCCGATGCAACTCATCCAAGCGTGCAAGGTTTCCCCCACTATGAGAGGAATTATGCTAAACCGTTGCTCTTTCGCCTGCAAGACAATCTCAGCCAGTTGAGCATCCGCAGTACCAAAGGGTGTAACAAACAAGACTTCGCTGAAAAGACATGCTGCCAAGGCATTCCTCTTAAAAGACTGAACCACCGTGTCCTCCGAATGCCGACTGAAGAACATCGGCAACTCGGTAATATCAACCACAGTGCCATGTAACATCTTCTTCACATCCTCAACAGGAAGGTTCAACAAATCGGACCACGAGTCAATCGCACCTCGATGGTATTTGGGTACTGCAATTTGACCCGCCAACAGCATGCCAAGAATGGCACCAAAGTCATCAACAGTCGGTACCATTTCATTTGCCGAAAAATTAAAAGTGTGACTGTCACAATCCCAAAAGGCTGCAGCGGCCTTCAACAAATCCCAATCCGGCTTCAACGTCCGAAGGGTGAAGACAATTCAGAACCCGAAGTCTTTAACAAACACTTTCTTAGGATGGGTCTTGAAAGAATAAACAAAGGTTGATAAGTCATTCTCGTACTCACCAACAACCTTGGGATCAAGAGTAAAAGAATTGGAAGCCATGGAAAATGTTGATTACAAGCAAAATCAAGCAAGAAAAGAGTGTTCAAGAATGGCAGAAAATAGCTGTTGGAGGAATATGTTCGAACAGAGGCTGATATTATAGCTGTTGGAGATCTTTGGTCAGCAAGCGTCAAGCCCCGAAATTCGCTCCCCAGAAGCGCGCGCCTCCTGCCACCCACTTAGGAAGCGCGCGCGTCCCACAGTCACTAGCCGGAGCACCCGCCTCCCGTTTCAGAGGTGCCTCAACCGGCCCTTGTCAAAAGAAGAAATCATGCAGGAACAAAGTCCAGGCACTCCCAAAACCAGTAGGATCAACATTCTTCATCAAAGCCACAAAAGCTCCGCCCTTGGGGACACAGTTGGGCGCACATTAATTTGGTCCGCCCCTAAGGCATGTCTAAATTAAAGTAGAATAGAAAACTTCCTCTAAAAGTAGGGTGTGTCTTTCTTTTCAGTCAAGGTCAATCTCGGCATCTTCCTCCCCAAAGGGAAAACATCTTTTCGGTCCGCAGTCAACTGTGCCCGCACCCCACAAAAGCCATAAAGTCAACAGCAAGTGCAGCTCCGAACAGCATACATCAGATACAGCTACAAATAGCAATTCGGTCCATGGTGAACCACTGAAATCACCACTTCTTAAGCAACAAGCGGATTCACTAACGGATTCGTCAACAGGGTTCACAAACGAACTCATTCAATAGATTCACTAACGGATTCAGCCGGCGGATTCACTAACGGATTCGTCAAGAGAGTTCACTAACGGACTCATTCAATGGATTCACTAACGGATTCATCAAGCGGATTCACTAACGGATTCGTCAACAGGGTTCACTAACGGACTCATTCAATGGATTCACTAACGGATTCATCAAGCGGATTCACTAACGGATTCACTAACGGATTCGTCAACAGGGTTCACTAACGGACTCATTCAATGGATTCACTAACGGATTCATCAAGCGGATTCACTAACGGATTCGTCAACAGGGTTTACTAACGGACTCATTCAATGGACTCACTAACGGGTTCATCAAGCAGATTCACTAACAGATTCGTCAACAGGGTTCACTAACGGACTCATTCAGTGGATTCACTAACTGATTCATCAAGCGGATTCAATAACGGATTCAGCTGGCAGATTTACAAACGGATCATGCTACATCCTCTATCAACAAAAGACGCTCACACAGGGAGCGAACCCCTATCTCTCGCAATTTCAAATTCCTGCTTTCATCGAGTCTTTGCTTTTTCTTAGTGATGTCCTCGGTGGGTGTACTTTCTTTCGTCGACGCGTTTTGCTTTGCAATCCACGTCGCCGAGGGGCTCTGTAGACACCCCGCCTTGGACCTCTCACCCCGATTGCACGGTTGATCTTGTGTTTCTCCCTATTTTAAGTGTTTCTTGTTAGTTTCTGTTACTTCCGTTAAGTTCCTGACTGACTTCGTTAAGTCCAGGGACTAAACTGAATAATAGGGCTGACTTTCTAGTCCATGCTGTCAAAAAAAGCCATCCCTAAGTCGCGCGCCTCCGCCTATAGGGGTCAGAAGCGCGCGCCTTCCGCCCCCCGAGGTAGGAAGCGCGCGCCTCTGGGCGTCAGTTACAGATTTCTGTCCAAGAATCTCTCCCTTGCTCATTTTACATGATTTTGCCCGGGAAAGATTTCTTGGTGACTGCGTTTGGCATCAAAAACATCTCTTTTACAACTATAAAAACCTCCCTTCTCCACCATTACAAAGGACTTCTTTTGGACTTTGGAGAGAGGACTTTTTGTGACTAAGAAAATTATACACAAACCATTTCAAAGACATTTTCAAGGCAATTCACCAAGAAGTGTTTGAAGTCACTTGAAGCTTAAGTAAAACTCTACTTTTCTCCTCCCTTTCTACTTCATCTCTTCTCTCTCTTTTACTTTAATCAAAAGTGCAATCACCCAAACCATTTTGGGACATGACACCAAAGGCCACTTCATTCCATTGAAGTTGGCCAAGGAGTTATCTCTCTACATTCCAAAAAACTCCTTTTAAAACCCTCTTTTATTATAATAAAGAATAGGAAGAACATTTTACTTATGTAGACTTTGAACAAGCAAGACCAACATTAGTTGGGCGAGATGGGTGTTTAAGTACTTCCCATCTTGTAACCTAACCCCCGAACCTTCATAAAAAGAATCTCTGTTTTCGTAATCAAACTTAGGCTAAATATTAGGTTTTTCTTATGTTCCTCTAAAACATAGGTGGCGACTCTACAATCTAAAACACGAATAGACATCCTAGGATAAACCACCGCTCTAGCCAAGCGGCGGGCTCCTCCCGGGGTATCTACAGCATGGCCGTGCTCAAATGAATTGATGAGATCGATATCATTTGTGTTATCAAACTTAGACATGGCCAACTCGGACTCAAACCCGTGGCGACCCGTGGAACCGCACCCGGATTTGACCCGTAAGAACCGGACCCGTGCAAGACCCGTCGGAACCGTACCGTGTTTGATGCGGTTCGATTCCGGTTCCACCTTCCCAAAACCCGTACCCGTGCTAACCCGTACCCGTGCAGACCCGTACCCATGCGGACCAGTGTCAGACCCGTCAAAACCTTCAAATTTTGTTAGTTTTATAACAGAATGTGTTAAAAAAGTAACGTTTCATTGATTTTAAATAACAGTTACTTTTTAAATAGATTTTGTTAGTTTTTAATAGAATCTGTAAAAATATAACATATTTTGTCAAAATTTAACATTTTTTTTAAAGGGAAGACCCGTACGGACCCGTGCCCGCTTGACCCGTGGCTGAACTGTACCTGCACCCGTACCATTCACGGTTCGGTTCCGGGTCCTTCATTTTGAGAACCGTACCCGGACTCGTACCTGTATAACCCGTCCCGTACCCGTGTTTCTCCATGTCTAATCAAACTATTTGGAATCGAGAAAAGTATTGGGCATTGTAAGTTGACCATTGACCCTGGCTTACGCTCAATGACGTCGTGGACAAAAGGATTATGATATGTTCTATAAAGGATTCACGAACTTTGACAAGTTATTTTTTTGGGTAGTCATGACGACTTGCTAGAGTCGAATCATGATTTATGTTATCAAATGGTTTTGATCATATTGCCAACTTAATATAATACTATTGGGTCACACACTATACTTGGAATTTCGTAAAGTCTTAAAATTGGATTTTAAGAAGGAAAAAGGGAATCTGCCAGGAGGAGGGAGATCTGGCTGGACCTCTATGAGGACCCGGTCGGAACAGTGTATTAAATCGGGCGGACCAAGTTGGTGACCCGGTCGGACCTTTGTCTGATCCGGGCGCACCAAGGTCTTACCCCGGGCGGATTTTACGCTGTTCCGATTTTGCGAATTTTTCCGAGTTTTGACGGGAATTAGACTTCCAAACTAAACTAGTTGGGTTAAGAAGTATAACAAGAAAGAAAAATCTGGTCTTAACAAGAACCATATTTTCATATAGCCTCCATAATAGAAGCGTGTTCTATTGGGTCTAGCAATCCAGATCAAGAAGGTGTTCTTGATATTTGTTCGCGTGTGGATAAACATAGAGGGCGTTGGCATCAACTCCTTCAAGTTCGTGATCCAAGGTTTGTGGTCGTGTTCCTGCGATCGTGATTTAAAGAAGCGAGAAGAACAGAGATTCAAGATCAGAAAATTTTAAAGCATCACCACGGTTAGTATTCTAAATTCACCTTCGTAGTAAACTAATCATCTTGAATGGATCTAGGCTTTTGGGTTTATTCCGCTGTGCATGTTTGCTCAAAACCCAACATCTCCAACTTATTCATACGATTTTCCTTGCTCAGAAGTAGATCATTGACATCATCAAACTTCAATTTATTCTTACCCGCTGAAGCACTCAACGCTGTCACCGTCCCACGCGCTCCAACTTCCTAGTAAAGACGCTAGCAAAATCAAAGCATTAACTTCATCACCGAAAGTAATATCCAACGCAGCCAATAAGTCTACAACATCCATATTCTCATCGTTATATTTAGCTAATTATCCTCCCTCTTGCATCTTGAGATTCCCCATCTTGCGTATCAAGTCAACCTTGTTGACTGCAGATGGTGTTTCAAATCTCTCAGTAAGATAATCAAGTAGCTCCTTGGTTGTCTTAGCCTTCTTGGAGGTTTTAGCGATCCACTTTGACAAAGTAGATCTAATCACCCTAGGGTTTTCCTATCTAGGATATCCCAATCTTCCTGTTTTTTCGCCTTCTGGTTTGACTCCTAATAGAGGTTACAGAGATCCTTACCATATATGAGATTCTCTATCTGCATCCTCCAAAACATGTAGTCAGACCATCGAACTTTTCCACCGCTTGTATATCCTTGCCCATTCTTGACTGTCTGAAACCCTTAGCTTGTCTAACCAGAGATCTGAAATCAGTTGTTGTGGTATAGACTCTCCCAACACAAACAGATCGCAAGAATATAATACGTAAACCCAACAAGCAAGAACGATAAAAAAAGCAAAAACAGTAAAGAGAACACAAAGAATTGTTTACCCAGTTCGTCAATATTTTTTACTACGTCTGGGGGCACTACCAAGTCAGGATCTTGCACTATAATATGTTAATATGGAGTTACAATGAGTTTTAGGGCGGATATAGCCAACCTAGAATAAGAACTAAACCTAGACAGAAAAGAAATCCCGAAAAAAAAAAAAAAAAAAAAAACCCCGAAAATCAACAATTTGGCCCGTCCAGGGGGTCCGGCCGGACCCAACCCTTGACCCAGCCGGATCTCCCTTACGTCGGAAATCACAACTTTAACCACCACCATTATTACAAAAATCAATTTACCAACGTTTCGAAACTAGAAATTGTGAAGGTTGTGAAGAAGGTGGTGTTGGGGCACAAGAAAGATTGAAGAGATAAGGGGGAGGTTAATATAGTGAGAGAGGTGATTTATAATAATTAAGGGGCAATGAGGGGTCGGTGTATGTGTTTTAGGGTGAGGCTCATGGAGTTTGAAGGTTGTCATACAAATAATAGTTGATTGAGCAATGTGAGGCCTAACAAATTTTCATATATCTACCATCAACATGTGACTTGATGGTGGATGCAATTCACACTTAGAGACGTTTCTCACTTGTAGAGTCACATAGGTTCTGAATCTTAAAAATATGTGAGAAAAAGGGTACATGTAGATGCATCAACAGATGATGTGGCATAATTACGTATATAGGATAGTGTGTAAGTTTGAATATAAAACTATTTTTGAACAATATATTTAATTTTCTATGAATAATTAAAATTTTATAAATTGGCCAATCGGCTAAGTATGCAATGTAATGTACTTTCATGATTTTCAACGATAAGATGATGTACTCACTAGGTTCTAAAAGCTTAACTTACTTTTGAGTTAGTTTTCAAGTAATGCAAACAATTACTTTAACTAATCGTGTTAGAAATTCTAAATCTGACGAATCATTGATATCGCAGATGATTTTTTTTTTTCATTTTTTAAGGGAATGGTGATGTAAAAACTAACTTCAGTTACCTACCACCCACCATTTAGACTATCTCCAACAGTTTAGTGCAAAATTGCACTATTCTATATAACGGTGCAATTTTTACAACAAATATTTCAAACAGTTTACTTCAAATTTTACACTAAATAAGAAAATTATGAAAATATTCATTATTGTTTCACATATATAAATAGTATTAGGTTTCAAACAGTTTGCAATTTACCATTTTAAAAAGAAAAAAAAAACAGATATTTAAGAAGAAAAGGGATAGCGCAGCACCATCCCTTTCACCAAATTTGAAGCAAATGATAAAGTTGCACTATAATATAGAAATGTTAGAGTTCCGTTGGAGAAAAACAATGCTCTATTTTGAAGTTGTAGAGTGCCGTTGGAGATGGTCTTAACCACCACCATTGCACCACTATTATTACTACCATTATAATTTATAACTAGTAACTGCCCATTCTGAAGGTTGGGAAGAATGTGGTGTAGGGGAAAAGGCGGAACACAATTTGGATGTTTGAGGATAAGCCTCATTGGGGTACGCTACATTGTAAGGGAGAGGCGGCGCATAGGAAAGATTGGGTAGGGATAATGGTGAGGTTATGAAGAGTGAATGATATAACGCCATATGTGATTGAGAATGAAGAGGCGGTGAGGGGTCTGTGTATGGGGCACAGATGGGAGAGAAGCAAGGGGAGGTTGAAGGTGGAGGCGGGGGTGTGGAAGAGGGAGATGAACTTGAGATCGAGGTGACGGAGAATGAAAGGCGGCGAGGGTTTAAGGTAGAGGGTGGAGGTGGAGGTGAAGGTGGAGGTCGAGGTGGGGGTGGAGGCGAGGCTGGGAAATAGGGGGTTAATGGATTTAGTTTATTTAACATGTGTTAACTATGTAATCATGGTGTTACCTTTTGTTAACGATATACATTTTTTTAACATTGCATTATATGTAAAGGGTAAATTGCAAAATATACATGGTTTTCTCATCGATGACTCTATATTCACTACTAGAAAACTGCCCATTACCGACGAAATTTTACCGACGGACAACGTCCCTCGGTATTTCCGGCGGAGTTTTAATGAGTACCGACGAAAATAAAGTACACGGGTCCTCAGTTTTTTTTTTAAATTATTTCAAATTGAAATCCGTCGGAAAATTTTTAATTTCCGTCGGGAATACCGATGGATTTAGTCCTTCGGTAATACCGAGGGATATATCCGTCGGTAGCCTTATGTATATAAAAAACCCTAGATCGCCTCTCCATTATGTCGACATAAATAAAATGTGCCTGTCTCAATGTTCTCTCTCCGTTGAGCGATTATCCCTCCGCCGTTCTCCCCTCTCCGCCGTTCTCCCCTCTCCGTCGGTTCTCTCCGTTTGAGCGATTCTCCTCTCTCCGTTCTCCCAGCTCTCCGTTCGAGTGATTTTCCCTCTCCGTTCTCCCCTCCGCCGTTCTCCCCACCGCCGTTCTCCCCTCTCGCTGTTCTTCAATTTCTGGTAAGACTCTCTCTCTCTCTCTCTCACACACACACACACAATCGTTTTAGCGATTCTCCCCCAAATCAATTTTCTGATTTGTAATTTTCTATGCTAAACACTAAAATCGCCGTTTCTATCATTGCAATACAGCGTTTCGCACGTCTCAATTTTCCGGTGAGTTCAAGCCCTAATTTTAATTTCTCATCTTTTCCCTGTTCAGATCTATAAATTTCTGCTTGTTTAGTGAGTAATTTGGATAGTTACATGTGTTTATTTACATGTAGAAACCTAACGAGTATGAAAATCAATTGAATTTGAAGGATTTAAAGATGGAACAGATGGATATAGTTGGGAGGACGAAAGAGGACGCCTCGCTTCCGAAAGGTTCGATTTTTGCCTCAGTCTGTATTATCGTGAAATATTTGTATCTGTGCAGTATGTATGTGTGCTATTTGTATTCTGATTTCTTGAGTTGGTACTTAATCGTGATTTGTTCTTTTAGGTTTTTGATGTTGGTTTCTTCCAGTTTTGTTATTCTGGCAAAATTTAAATGGGTTTCCAATTTTCTTATCTTCAATTTACAATTAAATGTTGATAAGTTTTTTATTATGTGTTGTGTTATCAATTTGGCTATAAAATGAGAGTGATGGAGATTGGGGAGGTTGATATTGATGAGTTGATTGATGCGAGATTAAATTGCTTATAGATATACTCAGACATCTAACTGTATCATCGTGAAAAAGCTTATTTCTGAAGGGTCAACCTTGATAACCGTGTTGAAATAATATGTGTGCTGTAATCAGTTGTGAGATGTCAAAGATTTAATTTTTGTAGCATCTACTAACTGGTAATCTCAGATTCCTGTATGTAAGCTTCTGAGATTTTTCATATGGACGGTGTCCCTGTGTGTTTCTAATTTTTAAAATTTATTTATTTATATCTCTCTCTGTATGTGTTGGGGGAGAGGGGGGGTTAGTCACAAAATAAGCCATTTCAACGACTATGACTAAAATAATTAAGGAGATGTTGCCTCCGGATGTACGTGTTGCAAGAGATACTCAAGATCTATTAATCGAATGTTATGTAGGTGAGACTACATGTAATACCCCTCCTACCGGGGGGATGCCATACTTTGAACTTTCATTACCTTTGTCTATTTGAAATGTGATTTTGATGCTCCGTTGGTTTACGATGCATGCAACATTGTCCTATTGGTTATGGTGGGATACGTTGTGTTATCATGCTTAATTGTTAATTGATTAAGCATTTAATGTTCCTGGCGGAAGGTTTCGTGTTTCGTGTAAAGTCGTATTCAGCTATTGGTAGATCTCCTGAGAATGCATGTTATTCTTGTTAAGTTGTTCCGATCATTTCATCTCGCTTGAACTGTTTGGTCTTGTTCCTAATCCTCATATGGGTTTGTGCATCAATTATTCTGATTTTTGTATTTTTCTAAGCCTAAAACCCTAATAAAGCACTCTGAAATATAGTATTTGTGTGTCATGATCTGTTCTATTTTGTACTATTATGGACAATGGTAGATGCGTTTGTTGTTAAATCATGATAATGCTGGTTGTTTTTGCTGCTCCTAATTTACGTTTAAAAAATAAAAAAAATAAAAAAAAAATCAACATCAATATTATTATGTTCTTGTTGCTTTTTCTCTAACCAAGCAAATATAAACTCTAGTTGTGGGGAGGGTAGGGGAAGAAGAAAAATAGTATTAGGTCCATTTAATTATCCTAATAATAATTTGGGACGGAGGAAGTATTGTCCAACAACTTTAAAAGATATGGCCTAAATGTGTCATTCATTATAACGATAGTTGCAACCTTGTACCATGAGTATATCCATTCTTTTATATTACTACTGTTATTTATTTATTTTTTGCTAGTTTGACTCTAAAGTTTCTTGGCACCGTGCGGTAAATTGCTAAGGCTAATAGGAACTCAAAAGAAGGGCAAGGCAGTGTACACACAGGAGGGTCTCTTAACTTCAGCGAGACTTGGCACCGTGCGGTAAATTTACTCTATTTACTCTCCGTTTGTAAATTAAGAAGTACTCTCTTTGATTCGTATACTATTATTATTGATGAAATTTTGAATTTATAATTTTTATATGAAGAAAAAGAAACATGGAGATAAGGCTGATGCTGCTGCTGTGTTTATGGCTACGCATACTACGAAGGCTCCTGATGGCTCAATAAAGTGGATTAATCCTTATTACCAGGGTCTTTTTGTAAGTATTAATATTGTTTTCTAGGATAAAATGCATTTTAGTGGCTTAAACCCAGTTGTTCTTGTTCTGGTTCTGTTTTGGTGCTGTTCTGGTTCTGGTCTGGTTCGGGTTCTTGGAAAATTCCATCAATGGTTAATGTACTGTACTGGGTTGATGTTTACGAGGCTATGAGGATGAGTTTTAAATCTGAGCCTCTGATTTTAGTTGCTTAATCCCAGTTGTTCTTGTTCTGGTTCTGTTTTGGTGCTGTTCTGGTTCTGATCTGGTTCGGGTTCTTGGAAAATTCCATCAATGGTTAATGTACTGTAATGGGTTGATGTTTACGAGGCTATGAGGATGAGTTTTAAATCTGAGCCTCTGATTTTAGTTGCTTAATCCCAGTTCTGGTTCTTGTTCTGGTTTTTCGTTAGTTTTCTACCTACTGATGTGCTTAACAGTTTAAGAATGGTAATGTCTCTAGTTTTATGCCTTGTAGTTTTAAGGGAAACTGATTATTTGATAGCCATGGATGGGTATCAAATAAGTTTAGAAAGGATTGTGTAAAAAGCGTGAATTAATGTGCTCTTTTTTTTTTTTTTTTTTTTTTTTATGTATTGTCAGGAAGAGTATGAAAAGCGTGCTCGTGAGGAGGCAATTGAAGAAGGAAGCATAGTTCCTGAGAGCAACGAGCGTCCTAAATTTCGTGAAAAACTTTGGAAGGACGTGGTTATTGAACTTGTTTTTAATCAAACATAAGTTGTTTCTTAGTTGGTTTTGAGAATTTAGTGATATTTTAATGTGTATTTTTCATGTTTATTGTTACGTTTGATGGATTTGGTATTTGAAACAAGTTTGGTGTTTGTTATTGAAATATGTTTTGGTATTAAGAACAGGTTTAGTAATAAAACAGGTATCAGGCATTCCAATTTTTTTTTTTTTTAATTCTGTTAAACTTACCGACGGACATTTCCGTCGGTAACATCGATCATAATTTTAAGCTCAAATTTACCGACGGAATAATCCATCGTTAATAAAGCAATTAAAAACGATTTGTATTAATTACCGACGGAAATATTCGTCGGTAACAATAAATCTACCGACGGAGGAGTCCGTCGATAATCTCCGGCGTAATTCCCGATCACCGGCCGGCAGGTTACATTGCCGACGGAGCGTTGCCGACGATCGATTGATAATTACCGACGGAAATTCCTACGGCGTTACTGACGGAGTATTCCGTCGGTATTACCAACAAGAAATTACCGGCAGAATCCGACGGAATATTTTCGTCGGTAACTGTCCATTACCGACGGATTATGTGGTTTAGGGACGGAAATTTCCGTCGGTAATGGACCAGTTTCTAGTAGTGATTTTCATTGTATTAATTTAGAGTTTGACATGGCCAAAAGTTGTTACTTTAGGTCCTACTGAAGGAATATGTTACAAATCTCAGCTAAGTCACCTTGGGTCGAGCACATAATAGAAAAATGGGTTTGTTAGAAATGTTAATTAGTTTTTAAGGGTCAACTGCAAAAATTAGATTGAAAAGGTTAAAAACAAATTCCTTTCCACATTTTTTTTTATTACATTAAATTTTTGAACACAAAATAAATTAAATAAAACCTATCTATGTTTTAAATAAATTGTTTCATTTTTTTTGTTATTAGTTAAATTATTATTACATTGTTAATAAATTAACCTTCATTTTAAAAGAGGATGATAGGTTTAAGGATATTTAAAGGATATATTGTCCTATTATATCTTGGTTCAAAAGGGTTGTTTGGTCAAATAAATTGTTTAAACAACAGTTGGTTGATTAGAAATTTTTAGCACTTAATGTTTATAACTTTTCATTAAACTCTTAAAAGTCAATACACATTTCAAATAAACCCATTTGTCTATCACATGACTTAACTTTTTACAATTTGTGTCAGCCGCTTCCAAACTGACAACGTTTGGTCATATTAGGCTTTTGAATTGACAAAATTGAAACATCGCTCTTAAATTGTAAAAATCATATCTATATTCTACCTTATATTGCAATTTACCCTATGGTATAACTTATGAAAACACAATGTAGTTTATAAATATAAAAGAATGCATTGCTTTATTTGACGCAATGTGTGAATCATGTCATATTTCCGAGTAATTTTTTCCAATTTTCATAATAATTCAACAATTTGGCTTTCTAAAACATTTTTTATGAGTAATAAGAATAATTATTTATCCAATTAGTCCACATAAAATATCACCTCTAAATATTTCCTCATGTACGTAGACAAGTCTCACTTTCGTGAAGCATTCTCCTTTCCATCTTCCACCTTTATTTTGAAAAGTTGATATTCATTGCCCCCACCAATTCTATTTTGCCCTAGTGTATCTTTCTTTTTGTTTCTTCTTTGTTTTTCTTTTCCTCTTACATCTTACTTACAACTTCATCTTTACATCACAAGCATAATATATTCCATTTTTACTATTTCTTTTAGACATGGGGTAGACTTCAATATTAGACTTTCTAAGGAAATGAACATAATATTACATGAGATGAATAAAACTGATTTTGGAAGCTTGCAATGAACATATTTTTACATTTTTACATGAGATGAATCAAGCATATTTTTACATGATTTGGAACTTTTTTAGCCGTTTCTCTAACATACTCCTTCCGTCCCAAAACAAAATTCTCATAGAATGTTAGGAACAAGAATTAAGGAAAGATGTAGGAAAATTAAGTGGTGTGCGTAAAAAGAAGAGAAAAAGTGGGGTAGGAAATAATAACTGGATAGTTGTTGTGATTGAGAATGAGAGAGAAAGTGAAATGCATCTTTTCCCTTTTAGGTAAGTGAGAGTTTTTAATGAAACACCCAAAATGACAAAATAAAAAGTTTGTTTTGAGACGGATGAATATAAACCCTTCGCTCTAGATATCTCGAGTTATACATGCATACTAATTCATTATATATGTAATTAGTTTAATAGTAAAATAAATGTGTTAAGAAAGGTGCAGATCTATGTAAAGGAGGGAGTGTTGGAATTTAAATATGCAATGGGAGATTAATTAAATTAATCAGGGATAATTATGCAACAACAATAATAGTATTATAAGTCAATGGTAATAACAAGTAGCAGGAGAAGAAACACAAATAAAAATTGAGTTAGAACTACTTATCAAATCAAAATCAAATGACCTTAGGAAGACTGTCCTAAGAAGAATTATTGCTTCTGATTCGTGCAACTTCAGTAATTTCGAGGATAAAACGATCTGAGAACACTTACCAAGAACGTCTGCACACCACGTACGGGTTAAACTTTGGTCCTGTCACAGTTCGCCTGAATCGCTCACTCTGATCACACAATCTGAAACTTAGAACATGATATAGAGAGAAAACACGAGACAATATTTTGTTTTTCCATGTATAAACTGAGGAGAATTGCACGCTTTAGAGCTAACAGTCCGGGAGACGGAATCCTAATCTTGATTGACTAAAAGAGTTTCTGCCTAGTTAGGAAAAAACTGCACAGTTAGAGTCTGGTTAGGAATTTAACGGCTTTAACTGAAACCTATTACGTACAAAATACAGAAAACCTCAAATAAATTTTGTCAAAAAAGGTTAGGCCCCGAACCAAACCATGCGCCCAAACAACCTAGCCCACTAAATAGAAAGGAGGTGGTCTCTTGTGAGAACACCTAGATCCGTCTCATAGAAGGGACGGGTCGACCCATGACCCGTGTACAACATTCTCCGCGAAGCGTAGGATCCCATCCCAACCCATGCTCCACTCAAAATCTACCACGTGGCAGCGACCCATTGGCCCAAAAAAATATATTTATTTTTTCCAGAAAGAAAAAAAAATCATTTTTTTTATTTATATATATATTTTTGACTGTTTTTTTCGTTTGCCAAAAATAATACTTAGTATAACTAAATGTAACAACTGTGTTACTTATAAAGTAACATTGTTTATATAAGTAACGTAACACCAGTTTTACAAAAAAAAAAAACTCATTTTACTCATCTTTCAACTGTAATACTAACTATAAATACGTGTAACACTAACAATAACTAAATGTAATTATCGTTATACTGAAATGTAATAGTGTTTTTTCCAGAATGTTTTTTATTATTGAGTATTTTTATTTTATTTTTTGAAAGAAAGTAATATTTGAAAAATAACAATTTATATACATGAATGTAATTATTTGTACAAGTAAATGTAACACTTTAGTATATGAAACTGTAACATATTTCTATAGATAATGTAATACTTTTACGTGTATCATGATAAATTGAACTCATTGTAACTTATTATTTGAAAACATATGGATATACTATTATACAAGTAAACGTAATTGTTTTACAATGTTATTATACAAGTAAAATGTAACATTCGTTTATAAAAATTGTTACTTTCTACTTATTTTTACAATGTTACTAACACAAGTGTTTTTAGTTCTAAAGTGTAAATGGTTGAATTATTACTTTTCTATACATATGCGTTACAATTGTATAAACATTGTTACATATAAGTAACACGTTCGTTACATTTTAGTTATAATAAGTATTACTTTTGGCAAAGGAAGAAAACATAAAAAAACACTACTATTACTTTTCTGTATATATGTATTACTTTTATGTATACAAACTGTTACATATAAGTAACACGTTTGTTACATTTAGTTATAGTAACAATTACTTTTAGTAAACCGAAGAAAAAAAAAACAAACAAAACAAAAAAACAAAAAAAAATATATATGTATGTATATTTTTTTTGCCCGCTGGTCATGGGTCCGGGTCATGGGTAAAAATTGACCCGTTTCTACTATGAGACGGGTCATGATGTTCTCATACAAGTTTTTGTCAATAGAAAGTGGGTATAGTGTTGTGAGTATAGAAAGTGGGTATGAGAGAGAAAGTGGGGTAGAGAATAGTAAGTGGATAGTTGTTGTATGTATGACATGTAGGACCTACTAAATAAAGAAGTATAAAAATATTTATTTCAGTCTATCAGCCCTCACCACACGACCAAGTAATATCCAACATTAACATGCATGATTACTTATTAATTAACGCATATGAGTTCCAATTTTTTCTGGAATTAATATCAATAATGTATATGAAAGTGTTGAAAACGAAATGTATTTTCGAACTAAGGGAAATTACAAGGTAATTCCCTTTAATTTGAGGTGGGCTGCAGGCCAATTATGGGAAAGAAGCATCAAATGAACATTGAGCATGTGGATTATGCATAACCATAGGGAGATACGTTAATGGATAAGTAACCACTTGTGCTTTTGGTGAGCTTTTTTGAGGCAACGAACTTTTATTATTTTTTCTAACTATTACAACTATTATATTCTGTATTTAAGTTGTCAAATGCAATAATGCTTATGGAGGCTGCGGTGCATAGTGAAAACCAAGAGAAAAATACCTTTTTCGTCTCTCAACTAGTTTAAGTTTTATCTTTTCGTCATTGACCTATTTATTTTTTTTACCTTTTCATCTTTAGCCTATCGTTTTTGGGATTATGTCATCCTTCCGTCAGTTTGCCATCCAAAATTCCGTTAGTCCGCTTATGTGGCATAGTGATGTGGTATTTTTTTGCTTAGTTGGCAGGATACATTGCCCATTTGGAATATTAAGGGCTATAAGTGTGAAATATTAAACTTCAGGCCCTAATAATTATTCTAGTGATTGTAAAGGATGTAAAAATAAATAAAAATAAAAAATTGTTTAGCCCTAACATAAATTAATTAAGATGCTAAAAACGTAAGTGCTTTAAAAAAATAAAAAAAAATAATTTTTTTTTAAGAGCTTTAAAAAATACACTTCAATAAGACTATCGTCTCTTTCTCTCCTAGTTCTCACGCCTCCACCCCCATTCCATTCCACCCCACCTCACCCCACCCTACGGCCACCATCATCTCATCCAAGTCCGCCGCCAAGCTCGTCGCTGCCATTCTCTTCCTCCACCGCCGCCTCACGTCACACACACCTCCAACAGATCGTCTCTTTCTCTGGGTTTTTTCTTTAGAAGCAGATCTGGGTTTTAAACCCCTCCGCCCCTTAACTGCCTCACCCTCTCAAGTCGCCCCTTCTCTATTGCCCCTGCTGACAGTCACATCCTTCTCTCTATATCTTCCATTTTTCTTTTGGAATAAACAGATGGTGAGGGATTCTATTTGTTGCAGATCTGGAAAGTGGGGGCAGTGACCGCTTAAGTAGCCATGGATTTTAGAAAATGGTGTTGTAATATCAGGGGAGAAAGGAACTATTGGTGTACATTGTAGATAAGAAAATCTGGGTGCTTGCAGAACAAGATTATGTGTTTCTGACTTCGAATTTAGGGATGAAATCAAAACTTGAAACGAGTATGCACATAAGATTGCTACTTCTAAAAAGTTTCTCCCTATCCCTATGGTGTTTTGATTGTATATATGCTTTTAATTTTGAATATTTGTGATGTTAATTGTAGTGGTATTGTGGTAGTGATGGTGGCTCTAGTGGAATGGTGGTGGTTGGTGTGTTGATGTTAATGACGGAGGAGTGACTTTGTTGCTATATTTTACGCCGGAGTGGGGATGGCGCTGGAATTAGCCTGGTGAGGGAGGCAATGACCTGAGTGAGTGGACAGCGGACGGAGGTAAGAGAGTGGACGAGGGCGACGGCGCTGAGAAGAAGAAACGGGTTGAGGATACGAAGGAAAGTAGGGTTTTTATTTTATTTTTCATACCTTGCATTTTCAATTGTAGCACTTTTGCTCTTGAAGATTCATATGATATGCCAACTATGCAATGAGAGTGCCAAATAAGCGAAAATTATGAGTAAGCACGCCACATGAGCAAAATTAACGGTAAAATTGATGGTGAATTAACGGAAGGATGACATAGTCCCAAAAACGATAGGCTAAGGATGAAAAGGTAAAAAAAAAATAGGTCAAGGACGGAAAGGTAAAACTTAAACTAGTTGAGGGACGAAAAAGGTACTTTTCTCAGAAAACCAAGGTTAGGGGGATAGATGGGCAATGCTAGGGGCACAAAAGAAGTTTACAAAATGATAGATATAAAATGAGGTGACGATATTTTATTAGTTGCATCGGTTGTGGACCCGCCAGACTCTAATTAAAAGCACCAATAAAATTATGACACCTCATTTTGTAAACCATATTTTGTGAACTTTTTTGTGACTTTATATATTTACCCAGAGATAGAAACAAGGAGTTATTCCCCTAAGGTCCCTTCGAAGCTCTTCAATATTAAGGAAGACAAGAAATTTTCAATATTCTCATCTAGTCGGCATGCAGGATTAATATTCTTCAAAATACTCTTTCCGTCACAAAATGATCTTTACACGTTAATAACTTTAGGTTGATTTAATTATAATAATGAAAATCTAAAACTTGTTATCGATACACCATCAACAATACTATCAATATCAAGTTTTAGATTTTCATTAGGATAAAACCTAAAATCATTGCTCAAAGTTCTTTCGTAGTAATGTCAAGATAATTGTGAAGATTATTTTGAGACAAAAGTAGTATTCGGTTATTTTTTCATAATTCTAAATGTCAATATAACCCATTTCGCTCCCAAAATCACTCTGCCCCTTTCGCCACACACACGCACACATTATTTCTCTTTCTCTCTCTCTCTCTCTCTCTCTCTCTCTGTTTAAACACATCTAACTCTCTTCTTTCTTTCAGTCGTCTACTCCATCCGTCCCAAAATAATCTTCGTGTTTGAATATTCAAACTTTTTAAGGATTTGAACAATTGCTTCACTAGCCGTGTTTTGTTCATGCACTTTTTAAGCCTAAATTGTAAAAAATAAGAAGAACTTTTTAAGACAATGAGAAATGACAAATGAGAAGTTCATTTTGGGACGAAGGGAGTAGTTTTTTTTTTTTTTTTTTTTTTTTTTTTTTTTTTCCTTCTAGCACAGATTTTCATTCTCCTCCATTACCTCAATCAACTCTGCGTCCTCCCACCCCAATGCTCCCTCTCTCCCTCACTGCAGCATCATATGGAGGGGCATACACCCAAAGCTCTGTTGGGTACGTAAGTGGTGCAGTTTATTACCGATAGGTGTCGAATGCTTGACATAGAAACTATGTTGCCTATGATTTGGTACCCCTTTTGCTGTTGCAACGTCACCTTCCTATTTAACTGTTAGGAAAAGATAAATAATAAGTAATGGTTTTCATGAAAATAACGAAGTTCAAAAATGTATATTAAATGAAAAGTATGTAAATGTTGAATTAGCTCAAAAATTCTTAATGAAAGAAAGAACAGGAAGAAGATTTGGGAATTTTTTCTCTCTTGTATATCACTAATGACTGAGATTACAATTGTATATACAGTTAATGACGTACAATACCTGCTAACTGTCTAACTAAAGTTCGTTAGAGTCTAAATGTATTCAGTTATCATATTTACATACTAAGACTGCTACTATCACTTATTTACAATAATACCCTTCTGCTATGTACATTAACCTTTGTCATCCTTTGTGTCTTTGTGTGCACATGTACCCTCATCATTCTTATCACCCCCCCTTAAGATGGATGGGAGAAATAGGTTGATCACATTCATCTTGGATAAGAGATATAACACTCGATCAGCAGGAAGTGCCTTAGTAAAAAGGTCTGCTGGTTGCTCTGTTATGGAAATATGATGAGTGATAGTGCCTTGGAAGATCTTCTCTCTTACTAAATGACAATCTATCTGTTGTTCAAATATATGTTTAGGACATAGAATTGCTTAATCCCAATCATATTTGACACTTAGGATCCCCCAATTTTATTGGAACCTTTATAAGGTACTCTTAGGATTCTTTGTGACCAGCACAGGTGTATAACAACTTTTCAAGCAAGGCAAACCAGCTAGAGGAAGCAAATCGGCAAGCCAGCATTCAAGTTGCCGATCAACTTACTACTCAGTTCGACTCATCAATCAGCAAGGACAGTCTGGACTTTACTGGTAGTCAGGTTTCATCGTTCTAACTTAAAGTCCTTTACCGATTGTCTTTGACCTTTTTGTACTGTCTTATCTGAAAGTAGTTTATCTGCTCTGTCATGATTACTGCGCCGTCTGACACATAGCTATTTTTAGCTCTACTCTGTCTCTACTTGCTTTTTGCAGGTAACCGGTTGAGACAAAGGGGTCTTTACCCATCAAACTTTTCCAAGCATGCGTGTACTTCAAATCCCCGCCATTAATGCAAAAGATACCGCATTTAATGCTCCTCAACTACCCAGCTGAAAGTTCAAATTGCAAGCCTTCTTCTACAAGACTCAAGTCATTAACTCCTCTTATAAATAGAGGACTCAGAGCATTGAAGAAGGTTGGTGAAAATAGTGCATTGAAGAGAGTTGATTGTTTAGAGCATTCATTGAAGCTCAAACATTATGTCCAGAAAATCATTAGTCATTTATTAGGACATACACTTGTGCACAAACTCATCAACAATGTCAGTATTCCCGAACTATATTATTTTAAGGAATACGTTGCTTGAGTTATTCACACACTTACCTGAGTGAGACAAGTTCTCTTGAACTTGCCGCTCAAAAATACTTGGTCAGTATTTGTATCATGATCCATTAGTGATCTCTAGAATTTAGTCTTTGTATCCGGCAAAGCCGTACTTGTAATAGACTAGGGATATCTAATAGTGCTCTTAACTCAAATCCAAGTTCTGACCAAACTTGGTAGAGGACGTAGCAGTATTTACACTGTGAACCTCTCCAAATCATTGTGTCCCCTATTACGTACTTTGTCCTTGCCGGTTGGAACTCTATCACCGGCAGATCGTACTTGTTCTTACTGATTCATTGTAATTTCTATTTACCAATCTCTTGAAACTGCATTGAACTTTTAGAAATTACTTTGTGTTTAAACCAAGCTCTCAAAACCTTTACACTGATTTTGTGTGAGTAAAACTAATTCATATCTTCTCCGCTGCGCTTACTGATAATAGTTTGCAAACTGATAAGTGACTTTGCATTTATAAAGTGTTTCTTTGAAAAAGTTTTAATTAGGCTATTCACCCCCCGTCTAGCCTATTTTCCTACAAATTGGGCCTAACAATTGGTATCAGAGCTTGGAATTTTGAAAGAAATTTCCAAGCTTTGCAGCTTGTTTGCCGATACCATGGCAGGAAAAATCATGCAGTCATTCAACATCACTACCATTCCGTTGTTGAATGTCAACGAGTTTGGTGTCTGGAAATCTCGTATGATAAAGTATATGAACTCAATCGATGACCGGTTGATGAAGGTCATAGAAGGTGGTCCAATCATTCGCTTAAAAGTCTCAACCACTTATAGACCTATTCCCTCCACTCCGCTTACACAACATGCTGATCGTGACACTGAACAAGAAACCCATGTTCAGATTGAGGAAACTCTGGTTGAAAAACCCAGAGAGGAATGGACCGAAGATGACAAACTTTCAGCTGCCCTAGATGGAAAAGCATGCCACATTATCTCTTGTGGTTTGGATGACAAGCAATACAAACTCATTGACTTGTGCTCCATGGCTCAAGAATGCTGGAACAAACTCCTTGCATACTTTAAAGGTGATGAGCAGGTGACGGACAACAGACTCTACGATTGCATTGCTGAGTTTAAATCCTTCAAGAAACAAGATGATGAATCACTCAGAAGTGCCTACGACAGATTTTGCGAGGTAAGTAATTTATGTGCTTCATTAGGTAAGGTTTATACTATGAAAGACCTAAATATTCGTTTTCTAAGTTCTTTAGGAAATGAGTATCATACCAAGGTCACTGCTGTTAGAGAAGTGAGAGACTTGAACAAGACTTCTATTCAGAATCTTGTGTCCAGTCTATTTCTGTATGAGAGAGAACTGCAAAAACTTAACTTTCTCGATAAAAATGTCAAAAACTTGTCTCTATCAGCTCAGTCACAGATATCCTTCCCTTCAAACAAATTCCTTCCTATAGATCCCCATCAAACACCCTGTAGTTCCAAAACCTCTGAAGCAACCACAGACAAACCGATGGAAGAAGACGAATTTGCTGCCTTCGCCAGAAACTACAAAAGGTTCAAGGACTTAAAAAAGATGCATAAAGGAAATTACCATCAACAAAAGTCATTCACACCATCATTTCAAAAACCAGCAAGCTGCAACAAACCCTCTACAAGTGCTACCGACCGAAAGAACAATAAAGGTGACTTGGTCTGTTTTAATTGCAGAAAACCTGGTCACTTTGCTTCCAAATGTCCTCAAACAAAATATGAGTATGTGAGGAAGTCATTCAGCAAGAGACATCCTAAGTCTCGAAGCTTTGTTGCTGATGAAAGCACAGAAAAGGCCTTGCCGGTTTGGTGTGAAACTGACTCAGATGAAGATGCCGATGAAGATGAAGATGCTGATGTAAGTTTTGTTGCCCTAGACTTGGAAGATGCTGATATATCATCATTGTCGACTTCAGTCTACCGAGATCCATCTCCTCCCAGAACTCCAGTCAGAGAAGAAGCTGCTGGAAGACCTCAACCACACTTCAAAGAAATAAGTGTCAAAGCAGAAAACCCAAATGGATACAAAGTTCATCAAGTGGGAACCTCACTCTATGGTCAGTGTAACTCTTTTCACTTCACTGCCATCAAACCAAAATCCTTACTGATGACCAGAAAGTTCTCATTCACTGAACATCCTAGCATTGTCAAAAGTCTTTCAAAACCCATCTCTTCCCTACCTGACTTCTCTCCTGAACCCATTACCTCTGCCCAAAAATTTTAGCTGATCCTTTTCCTGAAATATCCAAAGCTGAAATGGTAGAGACAATGGATGAACTTTTTATTGATCATGAGAAGTTGAGTAGCGTTCATAAAGTGATGGCTGCCGATTTCAAAAGAATTTCTTCAGAGAATGACTTGCTTATGTCTGAACTTAAAGTTCTCAAAGGACGTGAGCTTGAGTCTGTTCCTCTAAAGAAAGAAAACCTGGATCTTAAAAGTCAAGCAACAGTATTGATAGCTCAGATCGAAGATCTTATGGCAAGAAACAACCATCTCACAAGGATTGTTGATTCTTACACAAAATCTAGAGTTGCTGTTGAAACGATCCTATCAACCCAAATGTCATTTAAGGACCAATCTGGGTTAGGATTTGATTCCAGCAGCAGTAGCTCTACTGAAACTTGTGCGACCGAGAAAAAGGATGAGAAAGTTGAATGTAGTTCTGTTAACTCAGTGTATAAGAATGCTAAGCCAGTATACAGTGCTGTGGCTATGAAGTATCCTAAGAACCAGAACAAAAGGAAAGATGAGCACAAACAAAGTTATGTTAAGGTTGCTGATACTGAGTCTGCCGATAATGGTATTCTTGGTGAATACATCAGCAGAGCAAGTGCTGCCGGTCTAACCACCTCTGCTGCCGATGGACAAGTACCTAAAAAGGTAACTGCCAAAGGTAAACAGAATGGAAAGAAAGGCAACACTAGCACCTTCAAACCTACTAAGTTTGTGCCTGCTCTATCCTCTAGTTCTGCCGATGCACTGACTAAACAGAATGATGTTCTACCGACTCCATAGCCAATCAGTCAAGTGAGATATTCTAATTGTTCTGATTATGGTCACAAGGCTCATGAATACCTCTTGAAGCATCTATCTGGACCCACTGAGGTTGCATCCTCCAGTGGTGGCCAGATGTGGTTGCCAAAGAGGAACTAACCCTCGGACCCAAGAATAAGGGGGACCATAAGCATATTGTTTCATTACAGGAATGCTTCATGGCCTCAACTGGTGCAAGCAAGTATTTGTGGATTCTAGATAGTGGATGTTCAAGGCACATGACAGGATTTGCAGATCTACTTGCCGATATTTCAGAAGCATCAGGTCCACCAGTGGTTTTCGGTGATAATGCCAAAGGAAAAATCATCGGTATTGGTACCATTAAGAGAGGTGCAGTTACTGTACAGAAGGTCTCTCTAGTGGATGATCTGAAACAAAACCTTCTATCAATATCACAATTCTGTGATAAAGGAATGCAATGAGGAACGCCATATTTTAATGTGGGTAAATAGTAGAGTAGTATACAAGTGTATGCGTGTACACATGCTCACTCATGTCCACACAAACACATGAAATGTGTGTGCGCGATGTTGTTATATACTACCTCCGTCCCAGCTCAATGTGCACAGTTGACTTTTTTGGTCAACTCAATTGAACTTTGACCATAGTTTTATGAAAATTTAGATTTTTCTATGAAATTCTAAAAAATGTTATTGATACTATTCCTAACAATGAATCAATAACAATTTTTAGGATTGCATAAGTATGTCTAGATTTTAATAAAATTATGATCAAAATTCGGTTGACTTAACCAAATGAACAGTTAGTGTGCACATTGAGCTGAGACAGAGTATATATACTCCCTCCATCTCACCTCACTTGAGACCTAAGAGGTAGGCACAATAACCAAGGAAAAAGAACAAAATAAGGAAAATGTGGTAGAAAACGAAGAGAGAGAGAATGAGGGGGGTAAATAGTAGTGTTGACTGAATAAATTGAGTGGTGGAAAAGGAAGAGAGGTGGTGGGGTAGGTTGAATATAAAATACTAAAAAGATGGCTATTTTGGGGAGTATCAAGTGAAGTGGGACGGACCAAGATGG
Source organism: Campanula takesimana (assembly GCA_026119855.1). NCBI lineage: Eukaryota > Viridiplantae > Streptophyta > Magnoliopsida > Asterales > Campanulaceae > Campanula > Campanula takesimana. Next base: position 152,787 of record JAOWBW010001420.1, read on the forward strand.
AAATAAGTCTCAAGTGAGGTGGGACGGAGGCAGTGGCGGATCTACACCAAAAAGTTTGGTGTTGCCTATTCTTTCAAAAAAAAAAAAAAGACGCGAAACTAAAATTCAATACTGTAATGCATTATTCATGTAATAACGTACAACATCCTAAACCAGGGAAACTCAGATAAAGTTAAAACAATTATTCACCTCAATTCAAAGATATCCAATGTCCTAGTCCGATACGGCTGTTCGTAGGGGCAGCACACTTTCATGTTCCTTTGCCTCAGCTGCATTCCTATCCGCGACAACCTTTGACATTCCAAACATCTGAGAAAAAAAATACACGATGTATTTTAGCACTGGGCTATAATAAGGACAGAACTGTCTAAAAGTTTTAAGGTTAAAAGAATAATAAAACCTTAGATATTGTCTTTTTAAAGCAGGTTGCGTGTTCATCCATTGAAGCATTTATAAACACGTCAATGTGATCCTTTACGTCCTACAAGAAAGTTGCATCATCATCCGTCTTCTTCTTCCTACATGACGGGATTGGTGGGTTCACAGCAACCTTTTCGCTTTGACTTTTTTCAATTCCCATCCTGCAGTCAAAACCAGACCTCAAAGTTAGTATAGAAACACTGCTTGAATAAGGTATGATTGGTAATTGAGATTATTCGGACAATTGAACATCAACAAGTTGCTAACAAATTATGATAACCAAATTCCATATGAAAGGATGGAGATAACAAGTTCGGAAACCACAAATGAAAATTAACCATCATTACAGGGCGAATTATAAACAAGGTTTTCGCAAAAATTCCAATGCCCCACAACTCGACTGCAGAGTAAGGCGTACCATAGAATGTGATCCCAAATGATACTCACATTAAGTTCCAACCAAATAGCCCTACAATTGCAAAAATTCCAATGCCCCACAAAATAGGAAAGAAGTGAAATCAATTTTCCTTAAGAAATTGATAGTATTAGTATGCATATCAAGAATCAAATGAGTGGTTCTACCCAACCCCCAAACTAGGAAAGAAGTGAAATCAATTTTAGATTTTAGGGTTTACCTTTGATTGGACAATTTCTTCTTGTTTTCTTGAGGGGGCTGTGGAGGGGGAGTATTTCCTTCCATTCCGGCGATGGTGGCGGTCAGGCGATGGCTGTGGGCGCCGGGCGCCGGCTTGGCTGGGGCGCCGGTGGACTGGAGAGTAGATCGGTCGCACTGTCGCAGGCGAGAGGTGAGATCGTGTTTTTTCTCTTACTGACCTGCTACTGTCTTTTTTTTCTTATTAATCTCAAACAAAGGAAACGACGCCGTTCACGAAAAAAAAAAAAAAATCTTAAACACTCAAAACGACGTCGTTTTGCAATTTTTATTTTTTTTTTACCATTGCCCGGGCAATGGTAGGCACAACAGTAAATCCGCCCCTGGACGGAGGGAGTATGTATGAGTGTGTATTTACTACTTTTTTTCACATGCATCAAACTGAATATCAAATCTTAAAATATATGCACTTGTACAGTGTACTATTTCCACTCATGCACTTGGACATTGAGCAAAACATTTGATGTGGTCTTTTGATCGCTTTTCTTAGAAGAACATGGATTCAAGTGATATCACTAAGGAATCTACAAAGAAGGAATTGACTAGTACATTCGTTAGCCTTGTTTTGTTCACCTAAGCTCCAAGCCGAAATGAATGCCAAATGTCAATATGTGTGTATTGTGGACTAGTATAGGAAAAAGTGAAAAAAAAAAAAAAAAAATCATCCAACTTTACCTTTTTTTTGTTTTGATCACCTGACTTGTTTGCATCCCATTTTTTTTCCGTCCTTAGACACTGTCTTTAAACCCATGAGTTTTTTACCGATACATGGTAGGGGGTACATATGTTATTAGCTTTGTTTTATTTACCTTCTCAAATGCTTATTAGTATGTCTGCGTGTGTAATTAGCAGAGTAGCATGTAACTGTATGTGTCTGCATACGTTCACTCGCGAACACATGCACACATATATAATATGCCGTTTATTGCTCTATATAACATTCGGTTTTAGTAATTACATTTCTGCAATGCTATAGAATTTCAGACAATCAAACATTCTAGGTGGACTAATAATTTTTGATGTGTTGACTTTGTGTTTGTTTTACTTAGATGAATTTGGATTCAAGCAAAGTTGTCGACAAATTGGCAATGGAAGGGAAGCTGACATCGAGTGATACCACTTCAAGGGAGGATAGGGTGCATGCACGCTATCCCTTCGTTCTCCGCAAGGTACTGCACCTTCATTGACAAGTTATATCTATTTATTCTCTGTTTTTCAGTTGCTTGATGATATTATACAACAATAATGGAGCACATAAATAGCTGTTGTGCAAACTACTGAATTGGTTTCTCTTTTGGACTGTCAATGCAGGTTAATTGGAGGTGAGACAAAAGTCTAGAGTGAGAAGATTCTTTCTTTTTTGTTGTGTCCTCTTTTACTCCCTATGTCCCGTAATGTTAGTATCAGATTTTTACTAGTCATTTTGATTGAACTTTGACAAAATATAATGGGAAAGGTAATTATTCTTATAAAAATACTAGTTACTGACAGATAATTAAAAATTCTACAAATAACATTTTTTAGATATTCATTGAGATAATTAAATTAATGTAAATTATTCATCAAAGAGCATTCAAATTCATGACTAGAAAATTGGGACTATCTTTTTGATTCGAGACAGGGAGTGTATAGAAATAGGATGGAGGGTGGAGTCTATTTCCTCGTGTTTATTTAAGGCACCAGACACCATTTTTATCCGTCTTAACAGGTTTTCAATTTTTGGCAGGCGTGGTGGAGGTAAATGTCAGTGTGAAGAAGATGATGATTACAGGTTCCGTCAGGGGCGTATTTTTAAACCTATCCCTAAAAAATACTGCCGCATTTGCAAGCCTAATAGTCAGGGAGTAACATCTTTCTGCCTGTAGATGGAGAAGTGCCAATATCCAAAAGTATTTTGTTTGAGGGTAGTTGACTGCTTGTCCGTATTATTATGATTCCAAATTCATAATTAAGCAGCTTTGTTAAGAAATCTCAAATATGCGTTTTAGGGCTTGTTTGGTGGAGCGGCGCGTTCAAAACGCAGTGAAAAATAATCAGCTTTTTGCTAATTAAGCGTCTCAATAGAGAGTTTTTGAGTGGAGCTTTTCAAAAATCCAAGTCATTTTTAGCCGCTCCAAATAGCAGCGTAAAAAAAAAAACGCTATGTTTTGAAAAATCTCAGTTTTTGAAACTGTGCACCAGACGAGCCCTTAGTATGTAACTGAAATTTTAATAGCACTAAAACTATGATCGTGGCAACATGTTTTTATTCCCTCCGACTCAAAATAATATTCACACTTTTTTCACTGTTACTACGAAGGATTTTTGAGCAATAATTTTATGTCGATTTAATTATCCTAATGAAAATATAAAACTTGTTATTGCCACACCATCAACATACTATAAATAACAAGTTTTAGATTTTTTATTAAGATAATTAAATCAACCTAAAATCATTGCTCAAAGTTCTTTCGCAGTAACGGCGAAAAAAGTGTGAAGATCATTTTGGGACTTTGGGACGGAGGGAATATTTTACAGGAGAAAACTGAAATAAGCGTTGAATGGGCGGACGGTAGTACTACTTTGGAATCAACATGACATAATGAAATAACGTTAATGACCGATAATGTGCACTCATGCTGCCTGCCCATGACTGTATATAGAATTCCTCGAAGCCTATTTATCTATGCAAGTCTGTCGAAGATTGGGAAATATGATATATATATATATATATATATATATATATATATATAAGAAAGCTAATCAATGAACAAGGTATTATTGTAATTTCAGATCTCAAGTTTTATTGTCTGCCAACCACCAGAATTCCATTAACTGGAAATCGAGTAACTTCAACCTCTCAAACCCATTCAATTTTTACTTTAAAAAATCAGATAGTATTCATTTACCCATTTGATTGTCACTAATCCAAGATTAATACCCCTGATTCTTTCCAATTTTGGGGGCAAAAGACCAAAAACTTGCCAGAGGCTGAATGAATGAGATCGACTTAGGAGTCAGGTCAAAACTTTGATGATTATGTTGCCCTCTTTGTTGAGCTTCGTATAACTTCTAGTTAAGTGAGATGGTAATGATGTTGGTGATGGCTTGAAAGGGAGAGTGGGCTGACTTTGGCGACGGCGAGATCATGTGACGAGCTCAGGGACATCGCTAACCCAGAACGACGATTGATGGCATAAACGGCGTTGTCGAGTGCGTCCATTAGTGGAGTCTCCAGCCGTGTATGAGCAAAATTTCAGAATTGCTACTATTTTACTTCATTGTTTAGTTTTCCAGAACCATTTTGCTCAAACAACCATCCTCTCCAAGTCCAAGCTTGAGTCTTCGTTTAATGGAGTTCGACAAAGGAGGATTAAAGAAATTGGAGGTGAAGAGAAACGACACTATTTTGGGATTTGAAATTTGATAGATAACTTTGAATCTGAAAGGACTAAGTTGTCCTCATAATTAATTGGTTTTTCATGTAGAGCAAAGGGTAATTTGGTCAACAAAACTTGGGCAAAGTGTTAACCTACTCTTGAAGTGGGTATCCTAACAAACCCTATATATATATATATATACATATACATACTCCTGTACTTATGGATTAGATGCCGATATACCCTTGAAGTCAATTTTTCATAGATATACTAGGCCATTGTTACCTTTCCGTCCAAATTTTAGTATGTAACTGAAATTTTCATAGCACTAAAAATATTATCTTTTCAACTTGGATACATTAGGTAAAAACTAATGTATCCAATGGTTCACTTGGATACATTAGGTTCTTACCTAATGTATCCAAGTTCTCACGGTTCTCACGATATTTAGGTTCTCATTTGAGCACCTACCTATATACTCCCTCCGTCCCTGAGTAAGAGTCTTACCCCTCATTTGCACGCTTATTAATAAATATTGGAAGTGATGTAAATGTTGTGAGTGTAAAAATAAAGTAAGAGAGAGAATGAGTGGGAGAGAATAGTGAATTGATTGGTGTTGTGAGTATAAAAGTAAAATAGGAGAGAGAATGAGTGGGGTGAATAATAAAGATTCTTTGCCATTTTAGGAATAAAACTCTTACTCTGGGACGTACCAAAATGGAAAGTAGGACTCTTACTCTGGGACGGAGAGAGTACATATCTATTATTTGTGTGTTAAGATTCCAAGCCATATATCTTATTACTAGTGCAGATATTATGCAAGGCTTCGTTGTTCAATTTATTGAGGGAGAATTGTAAATATTATCTCTCTGAATCCTTTTTTTTCTTTTGTTGTAAAGTTTATCCACTTGATATTTTTATTTCTATGTTATGTTAGTTGAGGAAGTCTTATGAGACAGACTCACACATGAGGCGGATCTCGACGAGAGAAGAAATTGCTTGTCTCGCTAGGGCACAAACTATTTACTCTCCGAGAGACCGTCTCACACAAATTTTATCATGTTTTTTTATT
>JAOWBW010001420.1:158410-307642 GCA_026119855.1 Campanula takesimana
AATTTAGTTGGGATTGCTTGACTTTTATAAATTCGCTATTTTCACTCAAAATCTGTAAAAATTTAAATACACCCAGTATTGTACAACACTTTCATATTCATTGTACAACACTTTTATAGAACAAGATGGGTGTGTTTAAAGGCTTTATGGGGTCTATAATAACAAAAATCTTAACATAGTATACAATATGTGTATAAATGTAGTGCGTTCCCAATAAAAGCGTACCGCTTTCCCAACGGGCGTACCAATTAATCCTACCCCCAACGTACCCAAAATTTTAAAAGTCACGTTCCTCGTTCCCGTTCCCGTCCCGCGTCCCGACACGTCCCACGTTCCTGGTAACTATGGTCGAGAGTTATATTTTATAAAAAGGGCAAGACTAATCCATAATTCACAAGCTGTGCGACAATAAAAGTCCAATTGAGCTTCCCGATTCCTCTACTTATCTTAAATGCCTTGCCGTGTCCATGTAACCTGCAAAGGCCTGTTTTGAGTTAAGAACCGTCCATCTAAGTAGCTTAAGACCATCCCATGATATTATCCTGATATAATTCTACTATTGAATAAGAAACTAGTTTATTCCAATAATGTCGTCTGCTGATTCTTAATGAACAAGAGTTCATTTGGCTAGAGTTTTTTTTTTTTTTCCTTCTCAGGATACTATGTTTTAAAAGCTATAGTACGATAATACCAGTTTACTACTGCTGTGTAATTTTGTAAAGATGATGATGTGCTTAACCAACTTGTTTTGGGTGTTCAATGGATTTTGTGGTGGTCCATATCTTCCAAAATTTTGTTTTAGTCACTTCCACTCAGTGATGTACTTACCATTGTTTTTTAAGAAAGATAATCTTCTTTTACTCCTTGTTTTCTCAGGACATTGGAGGTTGTGACATCCAAAAACAGGAAATACGTGAGGCCGTTGAATTGCCTTTGACGCATCATGAATTGTACAAGCAGATAGGTATTGATCCTCCACGTGGAGTTTTGCTTTACGGTCCTCCAGGTACTGGTAAAACCATGCTTGCCAAAGCTGTTGCAATCATACCACTGCTGCCTTTATCAGAGTAGTTGGCTCAGAATTCGTTCAGAAATATTTGGGTGAGGTACGTCGGAGGATTTACGATAACTATTTCCCTCTAATATATGACTGTTAATTTTTTTCACTTTTTTTTGTTAATGAGAAATTACCCTAATAGATTATAACTAGTTTTAAGACATTTGGTTTAGCTGCTACTTTATTCATCAATCATTTAAGGAATAATTTCACACTTTTAGTCTCTGCTCGGACACTGGAATAGACGGTTGTTGCCTACTGTTTTCTTCCTTGGTTATTTACGTCATTTCCTCCTGTTTGAGATGGAAATGAAGTCCTTTCTTCACCCTTCATTTGAAAATTTATCTTCTACTCCAAAGTTTCTTGTGCACTTGAGTCAGCTGATAGTAAAATTTAGTCTGGTGGTTATTCCAAAGCTTTCCTATAATTTTCAGTTTTTTTGGGCTATCTCGCCTTAATTATATTGTTGATGGCTTGTGTAGGGCCCACGTATGGTTCGTGACGTTTTCCGCTTAGCCAAAGAAAATGCCCCGCAATTATATTTATTGATGAAGTAGATGCAATCGCTACTGCTAGGTTTGATGCTCAGACTGGCTGACAGAGAAGTTCAAAGAATCCTCATGGAACTCTTAAACCAGGTAAATTTTCAGTGTAAATATGTAGGGCAAAGGGAATAAGAACCATCTTTTGTTGATTTTATGCGTATTATCCGAGTTTCTGAGCACATGGACGAGTTGGTTTCTGTTAAATTTCCTTGATGTACATTATCAGCTATGCTATTGTTTTCAGTACCTTAATTCGAAAACTTGAAAATTCTGATTCCTGCAGATGGACGGGTTTGACCAAACAGTGAACGTCAAGGTTATAATGGCAACCAATCGAGCTGACACTTTGGACCCTGCACTTCTCCGTCCCGGAAGACTTGACCGTAAGATTGAGTTTCCTTTGCCCGATAGACGACAAAAGAGGCTGGTCTTTCAGGTCAGTACTTTGCTAACTTCCATTACTGATAATTTCTACTTCTTTATATACCTGTGGTATCATGTTTTTCAAGAACACACCTGTTGAGGTTTGAAATTCCTTTACTCTTGGGGGACTTCTTTAACATTAGTTCATGTTGACTCGGGTTTGGTTTTGTAGGTGTGCACTGCCAAAATGAATTTGAGTGATGAGGTTGACTTGGAGGATTATGTTTCTCGACCAGATAAAATTAGTGCTGCGGAGGTAAGTTTTCATTCTCTCCCGAAGTTTTCAGTTTTTATATTACTTCATAACCATCATTAAGGTCATCTCACTACTTCCCGGGAAGATAGGCTCACTTTGACTTTATGGTGACTTAATTGATCTTTAACCAAAGGTTATGGTAAGTTTAATCATCCTAATGAAATTCTATAAATTGTGATTGATGCACCACTAAAAATACTTTAGATTATAGAAATTCATTAGGGTAATCAAAATTATGTTCACTATTAATGCCAAAGTGGGAATATCTTTTGGGCCGGATAAAGTATTTATCTTTTCCCTTGACTGTCCTCTAGTTAGAGATGTAAAATGCAAAGTTGTTATAGGCAGTAGATAATGCTTTAATGTTGAATTGTTGTGTATACAGATTACAGCTATTTGTCAAGAAGCAGGAATGCATGCAGTCCGCAAGAACAGATATGTCATACTGCCCAAGGACTTTGAGAAGGGTTACAGAACCAACGTAAAAAAGCCGACACGGGACTTTGATTTCTACAAGTGATTCCAGAACGTTTGATTGAGGATCGGATGTCTCAGTATCCACTTGCTGAAGAAGTTGTCCACCTTTATTTCGGTTTATTCGTCATGGCAATGGGATTTTCTTGTGCTAGTTCTCCTGGACTAATATTTTTGTTGAATTAAATTGTTTAAATTATGATGAAATTGGCCCACAGCTATTTATATTTGAAGTAACTTTTTCAGGAAGATGGGTCGAGTTTAAAAGAGCTGATTGTTAAATGAGCACTGCTAGGGGCACAAATAAGCTCACAACATGAGGTGACGATATTTTATTGGTTGCATCGATAATGGACCCGCCACACTCTAATTTAAAACACCAATAAAATCATTACACCTAAAATTTAGTGAGCAAAATTTTATGACTTTTTGTGCCCCTATTATTATTCTTGTTAAATTTTCTCTTCATTTGGATCCCCTCTTTTTTTCATTCCTGTTGCAAAAAGAGTGTTTCATTTGTTTAACCAAAATTTAAGAAAAAATGCTACTCCCTCATTTACCCCCCCCCCCCCCCCCCCCCCCCACACCCCACCCCCTCCAAAAAAAAAAAAAAAAAAAAAAAAAACTAGCGTCTGTCGTAATTTGTGAGGAGAAAGTTCGATCGGTTTGTACATTACTTGAATTATTAAGGTGACATTGCACTAAGCCTATTGTCTATTCCTTTGTTTAAAACGGACCTGGAACTGCTCATGAACTAGTCCATGCCCTCCAACGGACGCCTGCATATATACACTTTTCTAATCAATGGTTAGGATTACTTTGATTTTGTACCTATCAATCGAGAAAAAGAGTTTGGTTCTTTTTACGAACTTGATGTCGATAAATCCACGAATCTAGAAGTTCACTTCAGACAATTGAACAAATTCTCGAATTGTTTCTTTTAAAAACTAAAAGATTTGTGCCAAAATAACAGACGCCAAAAAGAGCAAAAGACCTTGGACACAAACTGAATCTTGAATTTCTGCATCTCCTTGACCAAATTCATCCACATTAGGGTTACTCGTCAATGGTTGATCAAATTTGATTGACTCTCCTTCTGAAACGAGAAGTTCTGCCTCTTTGGTCTCATTTTCACCATATTAAATCTTAGATGTCTCCTCTTTCTCCCCCCTAAAAAAAAATTGGGGGCATTTGTCTTGAGAGGCCGTCTCCTGTACAACGGATGTACGGCGTGCGATGGCTCCGAGCCTAGCGAAATGTAACACTTTTTTTATTCAAATGTAACACTTTTTAAAAAAATAAATGTACCACAATTTTGATGCAATAGATTAAAGATTGACAACTAAATTAATGTAACACTTTTAATAAAGAAATGTAACACTCATTTTTTCAAATGTAACACTTTTTTTCTCGCAAAAATAACATAGGATTGACAACTAAACTAATGTTACATTTTATAAAAAATGAATGTAACATTTGTTTTTCTTAATTGTAACAATTTACAATCTTAGAATGTAACATTATATCTGAAATGTAACACTTTTTAATTGAGAAAGTAACAATTTAAATGCAAACCCAAACTTTTTTTCGTATATTGCAGTTACATTTGACTATTAAAAGTGTTACTTTGTGAACATGAAACTGTTACTTTTATCAGAATAGAGTGTTACATCTCAGCTGGAGAATAACTCAACTTTTTTGTGTGTAAAAAAAAATATTTTTTTAAAAAAAAAAAAATCAAACCATATCATGACCTATGTAGTTTTATTCGTCTCGTTGAGACGAACACAACGGTATTTTTAATTATTTTTTTTGAGTTATACATCTCAAGATATAACATTTTAAAGTTATTGGGTTTTTTTTAAAAAAAAGGTGGACACATGGCAGCATCTGGGAAGAGGAAGGGCTGGATCTGACCGTCGGCTGTAGCGGAGCAGTGAGGCGCGAGAAGCAGCGGAGTGGAGCACCTTGCCGCACGCTGTGCGGTCGGTGTATACAAGAATTGCCTTGTCTTGATCACACTGGCGTGCAATAGCGCTATTTATTTTGGAATATACTACATACTCCACATCTGTCCTAGAAAGATAGTCGTATTTTGATTTTTATGGTCATCAAAAATAAACATTTGACCAAATATTAGTGTCAATCTAATCATTCAAGTGAAATTCTAAAATTGGTAAGTGATAAATCATTAAGTGGCTTATAAATAACAATTTTTAGAATTTCATTGTGATCATTAAATTGACACCAATGTTTGGTCAAAGTTTATTTTTGTTGACCGTTAAATTCAAAATATGACTATCTTTCTGAGACAGAGGGAGTATTATTATGTGTTAGACCATTAGTAACTTAGTATATTAGTTGACATGTACTCAAACGCTGGTCATTCAGACACATCCCGCAATTCAACTCTTCAAAATTAGTCTGACTCAAGCAAGGAGCTGAGTCATAAAAAAAAAAAAAAATCGTACTCCCTCCGTCCCAAAATGATCTTCATACTTTTTTCGCTGTTATTGCAAAGGAACTTTGAGCAATAATTTTAAGTTGATATAGTTGTCGTAATGAAAATCTAAAACTTGGTATTGATAGTATTGTTGATGATGTATCAATAACAAGTTTTAGATTTCTATTATCAGGACAATTAAACCAACCTAAAATTATTGCTGAAAGTTTCTTCGCAATAACAGCAAAAAAAATAAAAAAATATGAAGATCATTTTGGGACGGAGGGAGTAGTTAGGACAATTAAACCAACATAAAATTATTGCTGAAAGTTTCTTCGCAATAACAGCAAAAAAAATAATATTAAGATCATTTTAGGACGGGGGAGTAGTTGAAAAGGACAATTATTTGGAATTGAATCCGAATAAAATGGTGAGTGAAATTAAGTGTTTCACCAAACAGATTCCAGAGCAGATTGGAAATAACTACTGGTGTAGTGTAGCATAGTTTTGGCGGGAGAGAGAGAGTCACAGGAAATGGAATTAAAGGCCCAACCCAACTAACAAACTTTACAGCGCACCTCTGTCACTCCTCACCGCACCTCACTTCACCCATATTTCACACACCCCACTCACTAGACATCATCATATTAATACCAGACTGACATGGTCAGCTCTCTGCTGCTATTTTTTTTTGAAAGACAGTGGTACATCCGTCTCATTTTAAGAATCAAAAATTGGGTGGGTTAAAGAATTAAAGAAAAAATGATGTGTTATGAGTGTTGATAGCTGAGTATGAGAGAGAAAGTGGGGGTAAAGAAGAGTTAGTAGATAATGGTTGTGAGTATGACATGTAAGACCCACTTTCCATTTAAGGATTTTGACTCTTAGGGCAACTCCAATGGGAAGAGTTAAGCAAAGGTATCAAAATCAATTTTTGATACTTTTGAGTACTATTCATAAGATACCAAATTTTCATCTCCAATGGTAGGTATCAAAATCAAATTTGATACCTATATAAAATGTAATAATAATTCCAATGCTTAGGTATCAAAATCAAAATTTTATTTTATACTCTTAATTTTATTATATATTTAAAATATTTAAATATTTGAATATTTTTAATAATTAAATATAAATAATTTAAATAAGATTAAATAATTTTTAAATTTTAATTTTAAATAAAATAATAGTAATAATAGTAATAATAAAAATAAGGGCCAAAATATGTTTAGCCCCCCTAAGTATCCACCCATTCCCACTTTGCACCCTCGCGCGGATTTTGTCCCAAAGTGGCACCTTAATTAACCACGAGTCCCACTTTTGCCCCCTAGCACCAAACGACGTTAGAAATCTAACGAAAACTGATCATGTGCAAGTCATGTGAGGGATTATTTAGTCATTTTCTTTGAAAATAGAAGGGCATAGATGTCAATTTGTTGTTGGTTGTGGCAATAAACATCTTCCTAGACAACTCACTAACAGTTCATAAGCACCACCCATTTTCCCCAGATTCCGGCCACTCCAACCCAGATTCCGGCAACCACAGCCCAGATTCGGCCGGCACCATCATGTCTCCTGAAATCCGGCCACCACGATTGCAAATTACTCGAATCTAGCCACCACAACCAACAATTTCCCAAAAATCAAAGATTCAAAATTATTGTAAAAAAGTCATATCTTGTGAAACTAACAGATCTGGAAATGGGGGAATCGTGCCGGAATTAATAGTTCAAGCTCACTCGAATCTGGCCGCCACACAACCAATGGGTAATCGTGTTCCTGCAGATTGGTAAAAGGAGAATCTTCTTGCAAGGTGAAGAATTTGTAGATACTGGAAGTGGTTGTGTAGGGATTTCACTTTTATTCATTTACGGGACTGAGAGGGATGGAGGGAGGAGCCGGAGAGTGAGTGGAACGATTGAGGAGGGTGGAGGGGAAAGGGGAGCTACAGGAAAAACATGGTGAGAAGGGTTAAAGAAAAGGGCTGGTAAAGGGAGGGGGTATTTGACGTGGGTTTTGGGGGAGATGAAGGGGGTATGAACATGGACAGCACATGAGTTCTTCCCTTCGTTTTTTTTTTTTTTACTTCAAATATATTCTTTCATTAATACAAAAAGAAAATAATTTTAATATATGACATTTTAATATTTTTATTTGCTAGTATACATAAAATTATTTTTTAAATAACATAGTACTATTTTATTTTAATTAATAATGTATTTATATTTAAATAGAAAAATAAATTAAATAAGCATTAAAAGGTAAAGTGATTGACCAAAATAGCCCTCACATGATATGCACATGACCATTTTCCGTTAAATTTCTAACACCGTTACGTGGTAGGGGGCAAAAGTGGGACGGGGGATAATTAAGGTGCCACTTTGGGACAAAATCCGCGCGAGGGTGCAAAGTGGGAATGGGTGGATAGTTAGGGGGGCTAAACATATTTTGGCCTAAAAATAAAGTCACAAGAGGTAAAAGATTAAAAAAGCAAGAAAATTTACAAGTTTTGTAATACTTAAACAATGAGAAAGAGTTAGACAAGGTATCAAATTTGGTACATTGCTTAACTCTTACTCAAATTTTGGTACTCAAGCTTGCATCATTGGCGATGTTAACTCTTTTGGTAGGTACCAAAATTTGGTTTTGGTACCTACCATTGGAGATGCCCATAAAATGAGTCGCCCTTTTAGAAAAATTTTGACTCTTAAAATGGGACGGAAGGAGTATATTATGATACGTTAAATGAGTTTTTATCACTATTGATTTATAAGAATTACTACCTCTGTCCCTAAATGAGTGTCCAAATTTCATTTTAAGGGACACTGAAAATCTCAACTTTGTTGTACAATTTGGTAGCAAATATTCATATATAATCTTGTAATCTCTTTTCCAAACATTTAGTTTTGCACGTATAAAGAAACCGGTGAAAAAAAATTTCGAAAAAAAACATTTAGGAGAAAGTTATACTAAACAAAGACACTCATTTTGGGACAAAGATTTTTTGAAAATTGACACTCATTTAGGGACAGAGGGAGTACAAAATTTACCATCAGTTTTTATTACTACCTCTGTCCTTATATGAGTGTCCAAATTTCATTTTAAGAGACACTGAAAATCTCAACTTTGTGAACAATTTGGTAACAACGATTCATATATAATCTTGTAATCTCATTTCCAAACCTTTAGTTTTGCACGTATAAAGAAAAGTTGAAACCGAGAACAATAAATATGGAAGAAAATAAATTTAGTTTATTTCCTCTTGTGTTTGCCGATACATACCCATACAATATATACAAGACCTTTTCTTGGAGACTAAGTCTAAATCCCTACAAAATAGCTAAGAGATATTTCCTACCTATTTACATCTTTATCAAGAAGGAAACTAGCTAAATAAGGATACATACAAGATATGCCGAGATCCTCAAGATCTCGTCATTATCTCAACACCCCCCTCAAGTTGGAGCGTGTAAATCACAAACGCCCAACTTGCCTAGAAGATGTAGAAATTGCCGACTGCCCAATGCCTTAGTAAGAAGATCAGCCAACTGTGAGGACGTATGAACATAGGCAGTTGTGATCACATTTGACTGAACAGCATCGCGAACAAGATGACAGTCAACTTCAATATGCTTGGTTCGCTCATGATGGACAGGATTTTGAGCCATATGTAACGCAGATTGACTGTCACTTAGAACAGTCATAGGAGCCGAATGTGTAATGCCAAAAGAAGCAAGTAAACTACGAAGCCATTTCAATTCACACGTAGCACTTGCCATAGAACGATATTCTGCTTCGGCCGATGATCGCGAAATGGTAGTCTGCTTTTTGGTTTTCCAAGAGATCGGAGAATGTCCCAAAAAAACAAAATAAGCTGTAAGTGATCGCCGAGTAAGAGGACAACTCGCCCAATCAGAGTCGCAGTAAGCCCGAAGATGTAAAGCAGAATCGGATCGTAACAAAAGTCCTTGTCCTGGACGGGTTTTGAGATACCGAACAACACGTAGGGCAGCCGTCCAATGAGCCCTCTTAGGCCGAGTCATGAAACTGTGCAAGAGTATGCACACTGAAGGATAGCTCTGGGCGAGTAATAGTAAGATAGATAAGTCGACCCACAAGTCGCCTATAAGCCTCAGGATCTCGTAAATCATCATCTTCAGTCAAAGCTAAACGGTGATTCTGTTCAATAGGAGTAATGGCTGGACGTGCTCCAAGAAGACCGGCCTCGGAAAGTATATCAAGCGCATACTTGCGCTGAGACAGAAAAAATGCCATCCGGATGTGTCGCCACCTCAAGTCCCAAAAAATATTTAAGACGCCCAAGATCTTTCATATGAAAGCAACTACTCAAATAGCCCTTGAAGCGACTAATGGCAACCGGATCATTCCCACCAATAACTAAGTCATCAACATAAACAAGAACATGTAACTCAGCAGCGGAAGTCTTGAAAGAGAACAGAGAATAGTCGGAACATGATTGGACAAACCCATATTTCTTCAATGCCATAGAAAGCTTGGCAAACTAACAGCGGGGAGCTTGCCTAAGACCGTATAATGATTTCTTAAGTTTACAAACCTTCCCAGAAGACGAATCCGCATGTCCCAAGGGCACCTTCATATACACATCTTCACTAAGATCACCATGTAGAAAGGCATTGTGAACATTCATTTGATGAAGTTCCCATCCTTTAACCGCAGCAATGCTAAGAAACACTCGTACCGTAACCATTTTGATGGTGGGTGCAAATGTTTCCTTGAAGTCAACACCTTCAACTTGTCTATTGCCCAAGATCACCAACTGAGCTTTACAACGCTCAATTGTCCCATCAGCATGGTACTTGATTTTATAAACCCATTTGTTACCAATCACCTTCTTATCAAGAGGAGCATCCACCAACTCCCATGTTCCATTCTGATCAAGAGCATCAAGTTCTTTAGTCATAGCCTCTCGCCATTGAGGAAGCTTAACCGCTTCAGAAAAATGTTTGGGCTCAACACCTGAGTCAATAGCAGCCAAAAACATCGATGTGCAGACGAGAATTTAGTGCAATTGACAAAGTGTGATAAGGGATATCGAGTACCTGAAGATTTGGATTGAGGAGATGGACGGGACGGGGGTGTAGCTTGAGTAATATGCGCCTGTGATTGTTCCAACTCATATTCAGAAGATGGATATCGGGTAGAAGGACCCTAACTCTCTGACCACGGCCCAAATTTTCTGTCTCAATCAATTCGATCACCTGTTCATCGGCAGGCTGTTCATCGGCAAGATGTTCATCGGCAAGATGTTCATCGGAAAGATGTTCATCGGAAAGATGTTCATCGGCAAGATGTTCATCGGCAAGATGTTCATCGGCAAGCTGTTCTGCCACTTGTTCGGTCACCTGTGCCATTAACTCCCCAGTCACATGTACATCTTCGTCACAATCCTCCATATTATTCGAAGGACAAAGAAAAATATCAGAATCCGTATGCTCCATCTTGATCAGCCTGACCGGAGCAAAAGGGAACTCCTTTCCACAAAAATAACATCCTGAGAAACGAGCAACTTATTTCATCAAGATCATATACATACCATCCTTTCTTACCAAGAGGATATCCCAAGAACACACAACGCCGACTGCGATTGCAAACTTATCATTATCACGCCGCGAATAATGGACATGACATAGAGACCCAAACACCCGAATATGAGAGTAAGAAGGAGGTTTCCCAAAAATAATTTCATAAGGGGTTTTCCCGTTTAACAACTTTGAGGGGGTTCGATTAATTAAATGCCCAGCCGCCAACGCACACTCCCCCCAAAACTTGATAGGTAACTTGGCTTGAAACATTAAAGCACGAGACACATTTAGAATATGTCTATGCTTTCTTTCCACCCTACCATTTGTTGGGATGTACGAACACAAGTAGTGTGATGTTCAATCCATGTTCAAGAAAATATTTTTCCAAACAAGTAAATTCCGTCCCATTGTCACTTCGAATTTTCTTACTCGTTTATTAAATTGCCGCTCTACCATGGCAAGAAAATTTTTCAAAATTTGGGAAAACATCACCCTTGGACTTGACCAAATAAACCCACCGCAAGGGAACAATCATCCACAATAGTTAAAAAATAAACAGCACCACACAAAGCAGGTGTCCGATAATCACCCCAAATATCACAATGAATTAAATCAAAAAATCTCATTAGAATTGCTTTCACTAAGTGAAATTTGTCCCTACTTTGTTTAGCCATGCAACAAATTTCACAAACGTCTTTACTAATACTATTGCGATTAATAAAAGGTAACAAACCCACTACTTTGCTTGAAGGATGCCCGAGTCGCTGATGCCACAACTGAAAACTGCCAGATTCTCTTAATGTTGCACACTTGCGTTGTCGGTGACCTCCTCAAGTAGTACAACCCCCCGTCCAGTTCACCCGCTCCAATCAAAATCTCGAGACCCGGTCCTGTACAACACATTGTTTGTCAGAAAAGTGCACCAAATAATTAGAATCTCGAAGCAATTGAGAGAAGATAAGAGATTGCAGTTAAAAGTTAGGGCATATAGAACATTTTTCAAAACAAGATTCGGGGCAATCTCACGTTGCCTTCTTTCGTGGCTTTCATGTATCTCCCATTAGGCAGACCAATATGATCTGCCTCAATATCATGAACATTACTGAGCAAAGAGATGTTCCCTGTTATGTGTCGGTGGTTCCACTATCGACAAGCCAACGTTTATTCATCTTACCAGTTGCCTTACCAGTTGTGCTAACAGTTGTCGGCACCTGTGTCTGCATAAAATTCTTGAAGTTGTTCCATTGATCTGCTGTGAATCCCAGTGCTCTAGCCTGATCTGGAACTCCTTCGATACTGACCTCTGCATTGTTGGACCTTGTGCTCGGCTTCCCTTGATCTCTCCTCCCCGAAGAATATGGCTTCCACCTCTTCTCTTGCTGGCTTCCCACGCTGGTCTTCCCACCATTCTGGGTATCCTATCAGCCTGAAGCACGAATCTGCACTGTGTCCTTTCTTATGGCAGTGAGAGCAAGTGACATTGCTCATATCCTCTTCTCTGGCAAGCCACCTGTCGAGCCATCTGTTCTCACAACTGGTCTGTCAACTGCCCTGTCAACTGTACGAGCAACAAAACTTGCTGGAGTTGGAAGTTCTCCAGATCCGCCCCCCAGCACCTGTTCCTCTCTTATAGCATTAGAGTAGGCCTTATTCACAGAAGGTAGTGGCTCCGTATTGACAATAGAGGTCTTCACGTTCTCAAACTTTGGAGTTTCTAACCCCATGACGAATTGATGAACCCGTTCCTCCTCACGCCTTTTACTAACACCGCCCCAATATCACACTTGCAGCCCGTGCAGGAGAATGTTGGCAATGTCTCAAAATCATTAAGAGCATCCCACAGCTTCTTGATGCGTCCACAGTAAGAAGCTACGCTCTCGTTCTTCCTTGTCTACAATTTGCTATGTCCGCCTTCAATTGTTGTGTCTTCGGTCCATTCCCCATCGAGAACCGTTCCTTCAAATCATCCCACAAAACCTTTGCTTCGTCCACATAAGTGATAGTGGAGCGAAGGGTCGGCTCTATTGTGTTAAAGATCCATGAAACAATCATGGAGTTCACCGTCCACCATTGATCCGCTTCATCCGCATCGTCAGGACGCGGGATTCTGCCATCAATGAATCCTGTTTTCGTCTTCGCTCGAAGCGATCCTTTGAAAACACGTGCCCATTCCTCATAATTTTCACCCTTTAATTGAACATGGGTGATAATCATCCCCGGATTATCGCTTGAAGAGAGAAAATAAGGAGATCTCTTTTCTTCCTTAATCATCTTTCTTTTTCGGAGTTCTCGCCGGATTTCTGCTCATCGCCGCCGGCCATAATCTTTGATCAAAACCGGGCTCTGGTGCCAAGTTGAAACCGAGAACAATAAATATGGACGAAAATAAATTTAGTTTATTTCCTCTTGTGTTTGCCGATACATACCCATACAATATATACAAGACCTTTCTTGGAGATAAGTCTAAATCCCTACAAAATAGCTAAGAGATATTTCCTATCTATTTACATCTTATCAAGAAGGAAACTAGCTAAATAAGAATACATACAAGATATGCCGAGATCCTCAAGATCTCGTCATTATCTCAACAAGAAACCGGTGAAAAAAAATTTCAAAAAAAACGTTTAGGGAGAAAGTTATGTTAAAAAAGACACTCATTTCAGAGGCGGAGCTACCTTGAGGGAAAGGGGGCAATTGCCCCCATTGATTTTAAAAACACAAAATTTACTAGTGCAAAATTTACAAAAGTTTTTAGGTTTAGTACAATTTTTTGAAATTTGCCCCCTTTGAGATGAAAGTATTAATACACTAGATTTTATTTTTTTTGCCCCCATTGATAAAAATACAGTTGAAATTTTTTGTAGTTTAACTTTGCCCCCATTGAAAAAAAATCCTGGCTCCGCCACTGACTCATTAAGGACAAAGATTTTTTGAAAATGGACACTCATTTAGAGACAGAGGGAGTATAAATTTTCAATATATGTATCGTTATCCATATATGAATGGATTGGATGAATGATGTTGATGGCATGGGTAGTTAAACGTATTTTTAACGTGGGCTCCATCCCATCCTGTGTTTTGACTCCTCCTCTGGACTTCACGTGCTTCAATTTATTTTAGGGCAGATTGCATTTAGGTCCCAAAGTTTGGGGTGTTCTATGATGGGCTTTAAAGTATTTCAGTTAGTATTTTGGGCCTTAAAGTTTCATTCTGTTAGTATTTTAGGTCTTTTAACCAGTTTTGTTAGAAAAACTCGTTAAATAGGCACGTACCACACACATGCCACCTGACGGGGGATAGTTTGAAATTGATTAACTTATAGGGGGTTTACTGCACATTCTTAAATTAATGGGCTTAAATATTAAAAATTATTTTCCAAATAATTAACCTTTTTAAAAATAATAACATTTATATAAAGAAAATTAATTAATAGTAAAAAAACATAATGACTCTTCCCTCCCAACTCCGGCGACCCCTATCCCTCACCGGCGACTCCTTCCTCTCCTCCGGCAACCTTTATCAGTCGGCTACCCTCAGCGCAATCTCCGGCGACCCTTCCCGTTCCCCAACCTTCGACGGACTCTTCCTCTCCACATCCGGAGACCGTTTCCCCTCTCCAAAACCCGGGGGACCATCTCCCTTCCCCGACCTCCAACCAGACCTGACCAAGTTTTCCGGTGGCGTCTCATGCGCACCGTCTTTGTTGCGAGCAACGCCGGTGACCAGATCTCCGAGCCAATCTGTCGTGCCAGATCTGCAATTCGATGACCTTTCCACACCGGCAACCCTCTCCCCTTATCCACCTCCGGCCAAGTACCACAATCCCTCTCCCTGTTCACTTCCATTCACTTCTACAGTTTCGACCAAGTTCTCGGCCAGATATGAATTTTTGTTGACGTTGCTGCTACCTTCCGCCCCCGATCATTGCTTGCAGATTTGGTGGCGGTGATTTGAGTCCTCCCGGCATCCCTCCGACTCCGGCGAATGAAACTTGACTCCGGATATAGGGCGGAGTTAGGTTGCTGCTGAAATGGTCAAAGAGGGGAAAATGGAAGGTTAGGAAAACACAGCAAGGGCAATCAGACTGTTGGGTCGGGATCCAAAAAACGGGATGAATCTGGACAATGATTTTTTTCTCCAAAACCAATTCATATTCAAGATGATATCAAGAATACTCCAAAAATTTCCACAAATTCGAATTTGCATTAAAATAACAATGAATGAATTACTATTCAGAAATATCCTCCGTTAAGTGACATGTGACTCGCACGTGGTCATTTAACGAGTTTTTTTCTAACAAAACTGGTTAAAAGATCTAAAATGCTAACAGAATGACAACTTTGGAGCCCAAAATGCTAACTGAAATACTTTAAAACCAATAATAAGAACACCCCCAAACTTTTGGGCCTAAAATACAATTTGCCCTTTATTTTACTTTGACCTTCCTACAGACTACTCCCACCAATTTACAAAATTAAATTAATCGCAACATCTAAAGAAAAAGTGAAAAAAATGATACTCCCTCCGCCCCATTATTTTAAGAGTAAAAAATTTCCTAAAATGCCGTCCCATTTTAAGAATTAAAATCTTTATGTTAGAGCAATAACAAGACTTGATAAGAAAAGCGAGCGATCACAAGAACACAGATATACGTGGTTCACCAACTTGGCTACGTCCATGGGGAGGGGAGAGAATATTATTATCAATCTGGAGAAACGATTACAAGATCACACTATTACCGCTGCACGAATTATTGATCACAATAATTCCTAACTGTGCAACTGTAGAATACAGACCTTGCTCTGAGCACTCTAATAATTTGTCTATGACAATCTGAGGTGTGATTTTAATCTAAACTACTGGCCTCTATTTATACTAGTAAAGTTTATCTCAAATCTCCTAGGAACTTGGAAACCTAGTCCAAAAACTGACTTGGAAACCTAGTCCAAAACTGACTTGAAAACCTTCCTTCTGCGCTCTGTCCGGAATTACGAAATCTCTCTGTTGTTAATCCTTAACTCGGCGTCCCAAATTCAAAGGCATTAACCCAACAATCTCCACCTTGACTTTGAATCTCCATGACAACAAACCTTTTCTCCCCCCTCGCCTCTTCTGCTATCTAATAGCTGCGAACAATCTGCAAGTCCAAACAATGTTGGAACTTGCTTCCGTCACGAGTTTTGTGAACATGTCTGCAGGGTTGTTCGACGTCCCTACCTTCACCTTTACCCGTTTATCATCCCTTAGGAAATGATATCTGACATCAATGTGCTTGGTCCTCTCATGACGAACCCCAAGATTGCTGATCAATCCCTTCAACCAATATTCCGTCCTTAGCGGACTCTGTCAATGCCACGTATTCTGCCTCTGTTGTAGACAACGTCACTGTCGTCTGCAATCTAGCCTTCCAACTGACAACTGACCCACAAGCGTGAACACATATCCGGTCTTCGATCTTCTTGAGTCAACATCACCCAAATCTGAGAAACCCTGACTGCACATTCTGTCCCATCTCCACAGACAAGTCTGACGTCGCTAGTGCGCACTGTAGTATACATCAAACTACCAACTGCACTAGCATAGGATACTGGAGCCATATACGCTTTCTCCTCAACCGATTTGGGCCCAAACGCGACTGTATGTGCATTCAATGCACCCGGAGTATCTATAGTCTTAGCTGTCGACCCACCAAACCTTTCTGAAACTTTCTTGATGTATCTTTCTGGGATAAGAACAGTTTCTGTTGGCTTTGTCTCTATAGATCTCCATACCCAGAATTTTCTTCGCGTTACCCAAACCCTTCATCTCTGCGACCAAGCCTTTCAGCTTCTGAATCCTTGACTTCTTGACTGCTGCTAACACATAGCTGTCAAATCTCTTGTACCACTGCCTAGGCGATTGCTTCAATCTACAAACTTGATCTTCCTTACCAGGAACTTGGAATCCTTCCGACTGTATCATGTATATCTCTCCCTCTATTGGTAACAACACTCTGATCGAAGTGTGTCTGACCACTGTTGAGAAGATCCCACTGTAGTCCACCTCTTCTTTCTGTGTGAAACCCTTGCAACAACTTGAGCTTTATACTTGAACCCTTCTGCCGGTGACATCCCTTCCTCTTTCTTGAAGATCCACTTGCAAGTCACAATATTTCTGCCTTCTGGCCTTGTGGTCAACTTCCAAGTCTGATTCCTGTGAAGAGACTCCATCTCATCACCCATAGCCGCATACCTCTGAGATGACTCTGAACATGTATCTGCTTTTATTGAAAGTAGAAGGTTCCGTAAGAACGGGCTCCACTTCCTCAGCAACCAGCAGTGCATAAGACACCAAGTCTTCAAATCCATTCCTGAAATTAGCTCTTCTAGACCCTCCTTGTGCTAACCCATGTTCTTTAAGAACTGAACTTGAACTTTCTGTGCTTCAGTCTTTGTCTCTGTTGGTAGATCCTGATAAACATCTGACTGTGGGACAACTAACTCTTCAGTATCTTGTTGCTCCACCTGTTTTTCAACATCTGACTGTGGTACAACTAACTCTTCAGTATCTGTTGCTCCACCTGTTTATCAACACCGCCAACACTTGAAACAATCATGGATTTACCAGTCCATACCTCATAGGGAACTTTGAGGCCAATACCGGTATGAAGTCCATGATTAATCAAGTAACCTGTTGTACTAAGCGCTTCTGCCCAGAAAACGTTTAGACAACTCTGCATTGGAGAGCATGCACAACGCTCCCACAAGCCATGTCTGATTCATCCGTTCTGCTACACCATCTGCTGTGGCGTGCCTCTGCTGGTGAGATGTCTAGAAATCTCCACCTGTCTGCAAAACGAATCGAACTCAGTACTGCAGAACTCCAAACCATTATCTGTCCGGAGCTTCTTGATATCCTTCTCTGTCTGGTTCTCCACTACTGTCTTCCAGTCCTTGAAATTCCTTAGGACCCCATTCTTGTGCTCCATGATAACCACCCAAGGCCTCCTCAAGTAATCATCAACCATAGACAAGACATATCTGTGCCCCCTTAGAAATTCCTGACGTGAAGGTCCCCAACTCTCTGAGTGGATGTAATCCAGAACGCCTTTAAGATCCTTGATCTTATGGCCATAAAGAAGATCTCTGTTAGTCAACTCATGCATATCTCGAGTGCTCATGTGACCAAGCCTGATGTGCCACAACTTAGACATATCTCCCTCGTTCACCTCTTCTGATGCAGCCATAGTCGACTCTGCAAGCGTCTTTCCTTGGAGGAAATACAAGGAGCCCCGCTTAAGGCCTTTCAGCATCACTTCTGAACTGTTACAGACACTAACTGCTCCACCTTTACCTTTGAAACTGAACCCTTTGCTGTCTAACTGACTAAGAGAAATCAGATTCTTCGTCATAAGCGGAACGTGTCGAACCTCGTTCAAAGTGACAACCCTACCATCATGAGTCCTGACCTTGATCGAACTAATACCGACAACCCTGCAGACTGTACTATTGGCCATGCTTATATCACCGCCAACTATCTGCCTATAACCGGTAAACCATTCTCTCCTAGGACTGATATGGTAAGACGCTCCTGAATCAAGAATCCATGCATTAGATGCGCATGCTGATTCTGATGTTACCAGAGCATAATCCTCATCTGAACTGCAATCTCTGGCCGTCATGGCCTCTGCTGTGACTGGTGCCTTGCCTTGCTTCCTTCTGGGACAGTCGAACTTCCAATGCCCCTTCTCTTTGCATAAATTACAGATATCCCTAGGTTTTGGACCCTTCTTGTGTGAAGAATTACCTTGATTGTTCTTCCTCCCACTAGAACCCCTGCTGTTGCTACTACTAGCAACCAAACCTGATGACTGGGTACCTGCCTCATTCCCACTCGCCTTTCGGCGCAATTCCCTCGTCTTGAGAGAAGTTTTCACTTCCTCTAGAGAGATCCCATCTTTACGGTTTATGCACGAATCGACATAATGTTCATAAGACATAGGTAAAGATACTAAAAGCTGCAAGGCTGCATCCTCGTCATCAACAACTACTCCTATATTACGCAGTTCAAGTAATGCAGAAGTAAATCTGTCAAGATGATCATTTATGGGCGTACCTTCAGTCATACGACAATCATATAGCTTCTTCTTCAGGTATAACTTGTTGGTCAATGAACGTGTCATGTACATATCTTCCAACTTTAACCAAAGATCGCTTCCGGAGTCTGTTCCTGCAACATTGGTTAGGATCTCATCATCCAACTGTCTGATGATCTTGGCGTGAGCCTTCTGATTTAACTTCTTCAATGCCGCCACCTCCTTCGCTGCTGCTATCTTGTCATTGTCTGACTGTTCTGCTGTACCTTCTGTGGTGACTGCCTTACCCTTGGGATCCTTACGATCCCTGATTGCAATCTCCAACGGTTCTCATAAATCTTTGTCTACCAACAAAGCCTTCATCTTGATCTGCCAGAGAGAAAAACTATTCTTCCCATTGAACTTGTCGATCGAATCTGCTCCTTGACCCATCTTCTTGTTCTCTGCAGCGGAATCCCTGAATCTCTAACCACGAACCAAAGCTCTGGTGCCACTAAGAGAAATCGCAACAAGAAACTCCAAACGCATACAATCGAAGACAAGCACCAGCAGCTTCTGTACGGATACAATTTCGGATGCTACGGACATCAAATCCAATCTCCACCGTTAAGATCGAAGATCTATGAGTCCCGAAGCTACTCACCGAAAATCAGCACGATCCAACGGTGAACGAATGCGCTACGCCTTTTTCTTCACTGCTGCGCTGGATAAAAACGGACCAGAAACTGCTACCTTGTTTTTCTTCGATCTTGGATCTCTTCCGTCGATGCTAAATCTCCTTTTCAACCAAGCTCTGATGCCACTTGTTAGAGCAATAACAAGACTTGATAAGAAAAGCGAGCGATCACAAGAACACATATATACGTGGTTCACCAACTTGGCTACGTCCACGGGGAGGGGAGAGAATATTATTATCAATCTGGAGAAACGATTACAAGATCACACTATTACTGCTGCACGAATTATTGATCACAATAATTCCTAACTGTGCAACTGTAGAATTACAGACCTTGCTCTGAGCACTCTAATAATTTGTCTATGACAATCTGAGGTGTGATTTTAATCTAAACTACTGGCCTCTATTTATACTAGTAAAGTTTATCTCAAAATCTCATAGGAACTTGGAAACCTAGTCCAAAACTGACTTGGAAACCTAGTCCAAAACTGACTTGGAAACCTTCCTTCTGCGCTCTGTCCCGGAATTACGAAATCTCTCTGTTGTTTAATCCTTTAACTCGGCGTCCCAAATTCAAAGGCATTAACCCAACACTTTAAATGGAAAGTGGGTTCTACATGTCATACTCACAACAATTATCCACTAACTCTTCTCTACCCCATTTGCTCTCTCCTACTCAACTATCAACGCTCACAACACATCACTTTTCTTTAATTATTGAACCCACCCATTTTTTGGCTCTTAAAATGAGACGGAGGGAGTATGTTGTAAATGTTGATAGGTAATTGCCCGGGCGGCTGGGGGTATGTTGTAAATGTTGATAGGTAATTGCCCGGGCGGCTGGGGGCTTCTGCAGGTGATCATTCAGATGGCGCGGGACGTCTATGACAAGAGTACTACCAGATGGCGCAGGACGTCTATGGGAAGAGACCACCAGATGGCGCGGGACGTCTATGAGAGATTTCTGAAGACGTAGTTTCTTTCGCTGTAATAGGTTCTGACGTGGTGAAACTCCAATAAGGAATCGTACTAGACTAAGTAATAGATCTGTAATATGCTTAATAGGAGTTTGTAACATGATGGCAATTGCCTTGAATGAATGAAATGTAACTAGCTTGTCAAAAAAAAATCTTGATAGGTAGTTAAGAAAGAGAAAATGAGGTAGAGAATAATAAGGGAATAGTTGTTTTAAGTATTACAAGTGAGTTTCATTATTAAAAAAATAATACTTCATCTGTCTCAGAGTAAGAGTTTTACTTTCTATTTTGATATGTCCCGAGTAAGTCAAAATGACAAATGATGGTATATGATAAATAGTGTTTTAGATAATTTTGTCTTTCTAATGCTTCCATATTATTATTTTTTTAAAAAAACCATCACTTATTAACTTACTATTGGCTCACTTACATTATGAATAGTGTTTTAGACAATTATATGCTCCACCCACTTGCAATGTTTTGAAAATTACCATATATTTTTATTTTAGTGGACATATATTAATAATGGCTTTATTTTAGAGAATTTCTTATATACGATATTTATTAGTGCTACACACACAAGTATATATAATAAATAGAGAATTTCTTATATATATTTTTTATTTATTGAATGAGTAAACTCCTTTAGAGTAAAATCATTTTTTTTAGAATTTATTTTTTAATTTCTAACTATTACAAATGTTTACAAATATTTTATCCTTTAGATGACTAACATTTATCTTATCAATCTTATAATTAAGTTTCATAAAATGTTAGTCATAGTTAGAAATTGTTGGAGTTGACTATAAATAGCTTAGTTTAGAATTTTGTCTCATACAATAAATTTTTGATAGTTAAATAGTAAAATATGTATTAAAATTTAATATATTTCGTGGAACACTAAAATTGGATTAATTTTTAAAAGGTGTAAGTCCACTTTTATAGTTTTTTTTTTGGGGGAAAGAAAACATATTATTTATAAATTAGCTGCAAAGTAATAGGAGTTGGTTAACCACAAGTACGCTAGCTCAACTAAGACCATCTACAATGGCAAGAAACTAGTGTGTTGAATGGGGCATTCACCGAAAAATGAGGGTTTAAAGGTTACAATGGTTGGTTGAATGGGGAGGATTTGGCAATTTCGTTTAATGGGTTCAACACCCGTGAATGCAGAAATGTCGGGAAGGACAGGACACGTGGCAAGCTGGAACTGGGGCGACATCGCGCCTGAGACACATGCGCGAGTGAGGGGGCGTCAAGCCAGGCGGCGGTCCGTTTTTTTTTTTTTTTTTCCTGATGTCGCCACACGTTGGCTCGTGATTGGCTGGCCATAAAGAATAGAAAATAAAATTTAAGTAGTGGGGTATAGGATGATGAGTGAGAAGGGTGTTGAATGGGGGATTAAACAAACCATTGTAGGGTGTAATGTTGAATGAGTGTTGAATTGATGAGTTGGAAGAGAGAGAAGCTGATGTGGAATGATAAAGTGGGTGTTGAATGGAAATTGATGTTTAATCCGCTGTGCATGGTCTAACAAATATAAACTTACATGATAGAAATTGCCCACCAAAGCTTTGGCATAACGACATATATAAAATAGAGAAAAATGAGGTGTATTCAAAATATCATTGCAAGTCTTCCAATGAAACCATCGTCGAACAATATCTTGAGACGCACACATACTTTTCCAAGAATAACTTGGACACTGGCTAACATTGACATTCAACAAATTCCCACACAGAAAATATTTAGCTTTAAAATCCTGACGAACAAAAGTACTGGGGTCAGCGATATCGCCAAACATACATCTTAAGCGTTGCCAAGTTGAAGAGTAGCAAACTGTGAGAAACTAAAATGCCCCTCATTTTTCGCACACATAATTGACGCCACACCATCCAACGAATCCATCCATTACCATCGTTGCCATTACACCATGAAAACAAACGAAACAAAACAAAACAAGAAGGCTCTCAATAATCATAGACTCTCGACAATGTAGAGAAATCACTGGCTCCCGACCAAAAAAAGAGTATATGCAATTTGGCATTCTGAATTCAAACTCATACATACTAAGAAGAAAATCACAATAAACCCAAACGTTATGAATACAATTCCATACCAAAATCAAACATGGTTGAATTTGGGTATTGCATAAATCTGAAATACAATTATTGAATTTAAAGGAAAAACCAAAATATTTATCTACTAAATATATATGGAACAAATCTAGCAAATAAGAATATGGGTGACGAATATAATTATGGAAAAGGTTAGGGCCATCTCAAAACATACTCCCTCCGTCCTATTCAAATAAAAGCACAATAATTAAGGAATAATATGTGGGTTAGTTGATGCGAGTATAGCAAGTGGATCCTATTAATTGAAAATTATTAAAACTTTCCAATTTTGGATTTTGCAATTTCTATGAAACACCAATTTTGGCAATTTAAATGAGAAGGAGGGAGTATAAAACTACTCCCTCCGTCTTAAAATGATCTTCTCATTTGCCCATGTTTCATTGTCTCAAAAGTTCTTCTCATTTCTACAATCTAGGCTTTAAAAGTGCACAACTAAAACATGGCTAGTGAAACAAGTGTTCATATCATTAAAAGGTTTGAATAGTCAAACAGGAAGATCATTTTGGGACGGAGGGAGTATATAGAAAGACATAAGATACCTAATTCCAGATACAACAAACAATTATACAGTACTCAACACTGCCATTAGTACTCCCTCTGTCCTTAAATGAGTGTCAATTTTTAAGAAATCTTTGTCCCTAAATGAGTGTCTTTTTTGAACATAACTTTCTCCCTAAACGTTTTTTTTCGAAATTTTTTTCACCGGTTTCTTTATACGTGCAAAACTAAAGGTTTGGAAAGGAGATTACAAGATTATATATGAATCGTTGTTACCAAATTGTTCAAAAAGTTGAGATTTTCACTGTCCCTTAAAATGGAATTTGGACACTCATTTAGGACAGAGGGAGTATAAAAATGAAAATTCCCATTTCCCCTTATGATTAATTAAGACCCCCCGCTCAAAAAGCTACTCTCTCACCTCACCATTATCATCTTCTTTATCACATTTTCACACACTAACCCACACTCATCAGTCCACACTACACACACACATTCATATCTGTAACCCTGCAGTTTCTGTCATCAAATTTTCCTGGAAATTATGCTTGTTTCCTAGCTGAAATTTGGGTGCTGAAAAGCGATTTCCAGCTCAAGTAGCTATTTTTTTTTTTTTGTAATTTATACGAATTTGTACCTACATTGCTGACGAATTTTGTTGATGAGGTGAAACAAACAATTGAGGTAAAGGAGAAGTCAAATTCAGCTGGTGTTAGGTCTTTCTCTCGAAGATCTGCAATTTTCCGTTTGTGTGAAAAAGGGTGTGGATTTTCATTGCAACTGGAAAGGGGAAATTAGGTTGATTTGAATTGAAGCATTGGTAGGAGTTGTGATGGCGACTGCTGAGCTCAATATCAAACCATAACCAGTCTGAAACAAAGTTTCTCGTCTTCTCGAAGTAATGATTCGAGGTTGGTCACATTCTGTTCATGTATGAAATTAGTTAGGTTATTAAAATGCATATGGAATTCTGTGTTTATGGATTTGTAGATCTGAGAAAGTACTATGGTGATACTAGATATACATTGGAAAGCTTAAATTTAGGGAATAACTGTTTTTTTTTTTTTTTTTAATAAAAAAATTTAGTAATGTATTCATGTTAGATTTCATAATGTATGATGGTTTGATGCCAATTTTGTTTAAAGCTTGTACTTGTTTCAGTATGTTCTTGTATAAAACTAAGTTGTTGATATTTAGGATAATGATAATGAAAAAATTATAGTCCGTCCATCCCAAATTGAATGTCCAGTTTTGTTTGATCCAGAATTAAAATGGACATCCATTTCAGGAAGGAGGGACTACGGAGTAGTTGTTGTGGCTTTGTAAGCTTGTTATGATAAAAACTTACAAAGCCACAACCAATTCTTAATTACTTTGGAATAATGTTGAGTTTGGTGGTTTAACAACTCTCAACTAATCCCATATCTAATTCATGTTTATTTGTGTGTGCTGGGCTCTTTTTCTCTAATAATGTAGTCCACTGTTGTTGTGCTACAGATAAACAGGTTGACTAATTTGAAAATAAGATGGGCTTTTTACCGACGGTAGTGTGGTTAGTTAGGGGTTTCTTGGTGGTAATTGCAATATGGCGCCTCTCATTTAAACTTTGAATTGATTTATGTTCCTGTTTGGGTGGTATTATAACTATATAAGAGCTGTTTGAACTTTTAACAGATGTAGAGTTTTAGCAGTTGGTGAATTGTAGTGGTGGGGTCTCTTTTTGCAGTTTGTTAACTTAGGTCAAAAGGAAATCTTAAATTGGGTTTAAGCTGTTAATTTTGTGAAGTAAAGCATTCTTTTAACACAAATATGTAAATGTTTAGTGTTAGCTTTCCCCTTTTTTGGTTGGAGAAAAATATATACTCCCTCTGTCCCATAACAATGTGGACAAAATGGGGTTTGCACGAGAATTAAGGGATGAATAGTATTGGGTAGTTGTTGTGTGAAAAGTGAAATAGGAGAGAGAAAGTGCGGTAGGAATAGTAGGTTGATTGGTGTTGTGAGTATAAAAGTAAAGTAGGAGAGAAAATGAGTGAGATGAATAGTAAAGATTCTTTACCATTTTAGGAAAGTGTAACTTATCAATGGGACACCCAAAATGGCAATTTGTCCACATAGTTATGGGACGGAGGGAGTATCGAGTAGTGAACCCACTTTCTAGGAAAATAGGAATATCCTTTTACATTTCTTGGTTGCTTTTGTCTAGAAAATGATCAAAAATGACTTTTGTGCATTTGCTTTTCCTTGTGAGATGCTTGATACTCATTACTTTTCCTCCTTTTCTTTTGCAACTTGTTTTTTATTTTTGTCTCCCCACGTATGGATTCTTCTGAGAGAGATTGAGATCTTGCAGAATGTTGCTTTTGTTGTTTTGAATTGAAGTGAGTACACAATTAGTATATTTAATAAAGTGTTCCAACTTAATTTTTTAGTCAGCTGAATTTTTAGCCATCCTGGTTGATTCTTATGCTATGTAGAATAGATTTTGGTGGCTGGTTTGACTTTTTGCATGAGGTTGTTGAAAATAGTTTTGTTGTTTTTAGACTTGATTTCTGAATTTTGTTTACAAATCACAGCCTGCCTTTTTTGTTTTTGAATTACTGCTGCAAGTCATAACCTGAGACCCTGTATACGGAGAAACTTATTCTCCCTCCCTCATAAACTAGCTGTGAACTTATATATGTAAAGTTTTGCTTATGCAAGAAGGTATATTCATATATCCGTGAATTATTGGGACGGCTGAAATCATTTCAAGACCATAATCTTTTTGACAGAGAGGGAGCCTTTCCCCCATCCTCTGTTATTGTTTTTTTTTCTTGGCCTGAAACTGAATGACTGCATCATGCATGTATAGAAAATACAAAGTAATATATTCCAGCCTTTGATTGAGATGCTTTTGCTTAGCCTTGGTTAACAATTTGGTTAAGCGAATTTCATGGTCACAACATTAAGGTGTCTTTGATTTATTTAGGCTTTTATTCATCCATTGAGATGCAGTCATCTGATGTTATCTGTTGTTAATGTTTTGCTGAAGCAGGAACGTCTCCACACATTTATTCGTGTGAAAAGTTCCTCATGAAACTTTGTTCGACCAATCGACTGCTACCATTCATCTCGGTGATACTTACACTACTGCCTCTAGCATGTGGTGACTTGAATTCTGATAAACAAGCACTTCTTGCATTTTCGGCTGTTGTACCCCATGGGCGTAAGCTCAACTGGGATAATGCTACAAGCATTTGCACATCTTGGGTAGGCATTACTTGTACTCCTGATGGAACCAGAGTACAATCACTTCGGCTTCCAGGTATTGGACTTGCGGGCCCCATTCCGTCTAAAACTCTAGGAAAGCTGAATGCTTTAAGGGTTCTCAGCCTTAGATCTAATCTCCTCAATGGAAGTTTGCCTTCAGATATCACTTCACTTCCGTCCCTCCAGTTTCTCTTCCTCCAACACAATAACTTCTCCGGTAAAGTTCCAACCTCCTTTCCGTCCCAGCTCAATATATTGGATCTCTCGTTTAATTTATTCGATGGTGATATTCCAATAGCGATTCAGAATTTGTCTCATCTTACTGGACTGAATCTGCAAAATAACTCCCTTTCGGGCCCTATCCCAAATGTTACCCTTCCAAGGCTTAGGCATTTGAATTTAAGCTACAACCATCTTAATGGCTCCATCCCATCTTCCCTTCAGAATTTTCCTAATTCGTCATTTGTGGGGAACTCTCTCTTGTGTGGACTACCTCTGAATGCTTGTTCGCCCATACCTCTTCCTCCGTCCCCTAATTTATCACCCCCACCTTTAAGCCCTCAAAAACAAAGCTCCAAAAGGAAATTCCCATTATGGGCCATTATTGCCATTGCAGCTGGAGGAGCTGCTGCCATTTTCCTTTTGGCTCTTATCTTATTTTTCTGTTGCTTTAGGAAAAAGGGTAGTGAAACCCGTAATGAGCAGAAAGCCAAAACTTCTACTGGTGGAAGAAGTGAGAAGCCGGGGAGGAGTTTGGTAGTGGGGTGCAAGCACCTGAAAAGAACAAGCTAGTTTTCTTTGAGGACTGTTCTTACAATTTCGATCTCGAGGATTTATTAAGGGCTTCTGCTGAAGTGCTTGGAAAGGGGAGTTATGGGACTGCATATAAAGCTGTTTTGGAGGAGTCAACAACCGTGGTTGTAAAGAGGTTAAAAGAAGTAGTGGTGGGGAAAAGGGACTTTGAACAACAGATGGAGATCATTGGGAGAGTTGGCCAGCACCCTAATGTTGTGCCTCTCCGTGCCTATTATTATTCGAAAGATGAGAAGCTTCTGGTCTATGATTACATCCCAGGGGGTAGCTTGTTGTCACTCTTGCATGGTAAGCATTTCTTGCCTCCTTTCTGATGCAGCGGAAAACTTAAGATAAAATCATTCTCTCTTTACACACACACATACATATATACTCCCTCCGTCTCAACCAGAACTACATGTATTTCCCCTTTGGTGTCCTATTAGAAACTACAATGACCCAACATGGTAATTTTATAATGCTTCTTTATTCAATGGAACCCACTTATAGTCACAACAGCTATTTACTTATTTTTCTCTACTCCACTTCTATCTCTTAACTCACTTTGCATACCCACAACACCAAATTCACTACTAATATCACAATCCCTCCGTCTCATTTTGTGCAGCCACATTTTCATTTTGTTTGGCCACTTATAAACTCAATGCAAACTTATACCTCACTTTCTCATTATAACCGTCTTTAAATTTAACATTACAAAGTAGTAATCAATTAGACATTACATAGAAAACCAATGCACTGGTTCTCAGGCCATAAATAAGGGTACAAGTAGAAATGTAAAAATCGAATAAGACATTTATTAAAGTCTCTTAAAACTACAAGATTTTGTCTTGTGGCCAAACAAAATGAGACGGAGGGAGGAGCACTTTTTCTTAATCCCCCTGCCCAACCCAAAGTGTGTACTTTTGTTGAGACGGAGGGAGTACATATATCTATATTTGTATATGTTGTGTGAGTGTGTGTGTGAAAGTTGCCCTTACCGTTTGTAAACATAATACTATTGCAGGAAACAGGGGAGCCGGTAGAACACCACTAGACTGGGAAACCAGAGTTAAAATAGCCCTCGGAGCTGCAAAGGGTGTTGCCCATCTCCATTCAGTGGGAGGTGCTAAATTCACCCACGGAAACATCAAATCTTCAAACATCCTTCTTATTCAAGATACAAATGGCTGTGTCTCCGATATAGGCTTAGCCCCTCTCATGAACTTCCCGTCCCCACCATCAAGACACACAGGTTACCGTGCCCCCGAAGTTTCAGAATCCAAAAAACACACCCACAAATCAGATGTATACAGCTTTGGTGTTCTTTTGCTCGAGATGTTGACCGGAAAACAACCAATCCAATCACCGGGGCGTGAAGACATGGTTGATTTACCGAGGTGGGTCCAGTCAGTGGTGAGGGAGGAATGGACGGCTGAGGTTTTTGATGTTGAATTGATGAGATTTCAAAATATTGAAGAAGAAATGGTCCAAATGCTGCAGATTGGTATGGCTTGTGTTGTGCGGGTCCCGGATTTGAGGCCTAGCATGGTTGAAGTTGTTAGAATGATTGAAGAGGTAAGGCAGTCCGAGTCGGATATTAACCGGCCTTCTTCTGATGAAAATAAATCAAAGGACTCAAATGTGCAGACCCCATAAATGTATGTGTTTCTTCTGGTGGTTCATTTTATTGTCTACATGCATGTGCAGATTTGAATATTGATTACATGCATGTATGTATGGGTGCATAGGGTCAAATTCTTCCATTTTTCTTTTAGTAATGAATTAGGGTTAGGGTTAGGGTTCTAAGTTTTCTTTTTCTTGATATTGTTGTAAGTGTGCATCTTGAAACAAGTTGGAGTTTGATTAATTAATGATCTTCCTCAATTCATGATTTTTATTTTTCAAGTTGATTAATTCACTATGATCCAAGTTACAGTTTACATGTTTTCCTTTATTATCTATAGTGGGAATGATTTCTTTCATACTATTTGGAAAGACTTTTGTTCGTTGCCAATATACTTTGCTGGCACTTGCATTTACCTCATGAGGCACTTTAAAAAAAAAAAAAAAAAAAAAATACTCCCTCTTTCCCAGTTTAGTTTAAGTTTCTTAGTTTTTTTTTTTGCTGTTTGTCTGAAGGATTTTTTTTTTTTAGCAAAAACTAAAGGCTAATCTAACTATCCAAATGAAAATCTAAAACTTGTTATTGATAGTATATATGATGGTCTATCAATAACTAGTTTTAAATTTTCATCTGGATAGTTAGATTAACCATCAATTATTGCTCAAAGATCTTTGAGACAAACAACAAATTTTTTTTAAGAATTTTGACTCTTCAAATGGGACGCCCTTTTAAAGAAATTTTGACTCTTAAAATGAGACGGATGAAGTATATAATAAGAGATCCCGAACCGTACCATCCATTGTTCCCAATATAAATAAGAGCAATGCTAGGGGCACAAAATAAAATCACAAAATCTTGCTTACAACATGAGGTGACGATATTTTATTGGTTGAATCGATAATGGACCCGCCACACTCTAATTAAAAACACCAATTAAATCTTTACACCTAGGATTTTGTGAGCAATTTTTTGTGATTTTTTTGTGCCCCTGGTATTATTCTATAAATAAAGCCATTACGTATTAGGAATTGAAAAATCTTAACCTCGAACATCGCAAAAAATAAAAACTTCACTTAAAATCTTGATTTTGTTCGAATAAAAAGCCTAACTAACACCATGAAAATGAAACATTAATTAGAATGTTCGAAATTACATTTGCGTGCTTCTCTCTCTCCCCTCTCATCTCCCGCCAATACTAAAAAATGTCCGGCGACGGCAAGACTCCGATCAAGAAACCGCCATTTTGGGTAAATTCTTTAATCACTGTGTTGGAATTTAATATGCAACGATCAGATTAATAGGGCAATCACGTAAGCATATAACAATATCAGATTAAGCCAAAAGCAGAAACGTACCCACAAGAACAGGATCCAGGAAAGACAGAAACAAAAGAGAGTTAGAAAACTTATCAGTTTAGATCGAGTCGCCTATAACAGACTCTCCTAAGAGAAACTATTGCCCCCTACTGGTGCGGCTGAGGGTTGCGGCAAAATCCTCCGAGGATGAAACGATCTCAGGAACGTACCATAAAATCTTCGCAGGAACAGGTACCGAACCACTTGCGACTGTTGTCCCACTTCGCCGGAATCTCACTTCTCAGATCAACCACAGATTACGAATTTAGAGAGAGAACAGTTTCTTAGCAATTTTAATTGCGTGTATAAAACTGATGTAGGGATCGTATATTTATACTGGTATATAGTCGGTTTAGGTATTCTAGGAGGACTCCAAAACCTACCCGATTTACAGTGACTTATTCCTGAAGGAAAAGAAACTGCATTGTTAGAGTCCAGTTAGGAAACTAACTGACCTAACAGTTTCGTCAGGGACCATTCGGCAAATACTGGAAACTTCAAATACACTTTGTCCAAAAAGATACGCCCACGAACCGAACCATTCGCCCAAACGCCCAAACGCCCTTGCCCTTGCCCTTGCCCTTGCCCGACCCCGGCCCGGCCGAGCCGAGCGAGCGCGCGTGGGGAAAGGTTCAAGTCCACCTCACATGTAACTTGAACATGAGACTATGATATGCCAAGTAATTTATGGCACATCAACTACCCATTCCAATTCCATGTGGGATGTCCCAAAAGCCTTTTATACTTCCAAGCAAAGGGAAGGTTTGCCTTTCCTTTCCCATGTGGGATGGCAACCAACCCATCTCATCCTTGAAAGCCAAAAAGTCTCTTTCAAAAGCTCATCTTTGAAGTCTTAGAACTATGGATTTAATCCATCATTTGGCTTTCACCAAAACACCAATATTGTTCATGGTATAACATACTACAAGTATAAACATTGACCAAGGTCAAAGTCAACGGGACCCACCAATGGGACCCACTCAAAGTTGACCATTTCAAGCCAAATTTCCAACAATCCCCCACAAATCCATGGTGATAAGACTAGTAGAGATTATCCAGGGATGGCCAAACCGGACCGGAACCGGAAAACCGGAGCAAACCGGGGAGGAAACCGGAACCGGACGAACCAGAATCCGCAAGGCATGCGGGCCGGTTTAGGGTCACATATATGCCGAACCGGACCGGAACTGGAACCGTACCGAAAATCCCTTATTTTTCAATAATTTTAACGGAACCGGACCGGAACCGTACCGGAACCGGACCGAACCGGAACCGTATTGTGCCAAACCGGAACCGGAACCGGGGTAAGTGCGGGCCGGTTAAGGGTCACCCATTTGACGAACCGGAACCGGCGGTTCCGAACCGGAACCGGGCCCGGAACCGGTTTTGGCCATCCCTATTATCCTGTCGTGCTTTCAGTAGATGGTGTCTCTCGACTTGAACCCCTACCTAAGCTAGTCAACGTAAACCCCCACAGGACCAGATGAACGGGTGTCTTGAATCTGATTCCTTTGAGTGTAGGAACCTTTGTTGGTAGCAACACGACAAAGGCTATGACAGCAGCCTCTATCATTATGTTTGACGCGTATAAGCCATACGTCCTTATCCTCTATCATAAGTGCTTTCGAGGAATAACCCATTTCCTCTAATTGCGGCTAACAATAACACTTATTTAGTTGGGCATCTCCAAAGATGTACTGCTACCATCTTGTCTAAAATACTTGATCCCATTCAAAGCCTAAAGCTTTTACTATACTTACAGTAATGAACACCTTTTAGGCTATTCAGGGGACAAACACAGACATGTAACATGTCAATCTGTTTAGGTGTTCCAATCCACCCTACGGCTTGTTACTACCACATTGAACCTTCTTTGTGGGATCTCCACTCAGATAGGTTGGGTTCCTACCGCATGTGAATCAGACGGGGTTCAGTCCCATCCCCAACCTAGATTTTTGAACTAAGACTACATCGAGTCCCTTAGTTAAAGGATCAGCTGTGTTATCCTTGGTACCAACATAATCTACAGCTATCACCTTTCGAGACACAAGATCCCTTAAAGATTTCAATCTTATTTGGATGTGTCTCCTGGTTTTGCAGTTGAACTTGACACTTTTAAGTTTCTCAATTGTGGCAGTATTGTCACAATGTACAGAGATCACAGGAATAGGCTTGCTGACTATAGGCAATTCAGACATAAGTCTTTGAAGCCATTCAGCCTCCAATCCAGTAGTGTCAAGAGAAACTAGCTCGGCTTCGAAGGTAGACCGAGACAACAGGGTTTGTTTTGTAGACCTCCAGGCAACTGCAGCTCCGCCTAAGGTAAAAACATACCTAGTACAGCCATAACTCCCAGAGTTAGTGGCAATCCAGCTAGCATCACTGTACCCTTCGAGTACATCAGGAAATCTCCCATAATGCAGCCCAAGGGAAATGGTTCCCTTCAAGTACCGAAGTACTCTACCTAGAGCTTCCCAATGAGCTCTATTCGGACACTTAGTGTATCTAGCCAACCTCGTAACTGCGTAGGATATATCCGGTCGAGTACAGTTAGCAAGATACATTAAGCTCCCAATTATCTGAGAATATTTCAACTGAGCCACGGGTACTCCATTCTCATTCTTAGCAAGTGCCAAAGAAGGACTAAATGGAGTATTGACGATTTTACCATCCTTATAACCAAACTTCTCAACTACACTCTGAGTATAATGAGATTGTGAGATGGTTATGCCTTTAGTTGACCGAGTCAACTTAAGGCCAAGAATCACGTCAGCTACTCCCATATCCTTCATTTCAAACTTACTTTTCAAGAATGATTTAGTTTCATCGATTATTCTCATATTATTTCCAAATAACAGAATATCATCAACATATAGGCACAAGACAATACAACTATCACCTTTACTCATAGAATAGACACACTTGTCAAATTCAATAGTAATAAAGCCAAACGATGAGACGATTTTATCAAACTTCTCATGCCATTGCTTTAGGGCTTGTTTCAATCCGTAAAGGGATTTAACAAGTTTGCAGACCTTCCTTTCATTGCCAGATGCTATAAATCCTTCAGGCTGATCCATATAGATCTCCTCCTCAAGATCGCCATGAAGAAAGGCGGTCTTCACATCCATTTGATGGATATGGAGATCATATACAGAAGCCAATGCTATAAGCATACGAATTGTAGTCATCCTAGCAACTGGTGAATAGGTATCGAAATAGTCTATTCCCTTCATCTGCTTAAACCCTTTAGCAACTAATCTAGCCTTAAACTTATCAACGGTTCCATCAGGTTTCAGTTTCATCTTAAAAACCCACTTGCATCCAATTGCTTTGCAACCAGGATGAAGTTCAACTAATTCCCATGTCCCATTTGAGACAATAGAATCAATTTCAATTTTAACGGCATCCTTCCATTGCTTAGCATCAACAGATGCCATCGCTTCTTTGAAGGTATTAGGGTCACCCTCGATATTGTAAGTGATATAATCACTTCCAAAATCCTTGGTAATCCTAGCCCGTTTACTCCTTCTTGGTTCATCCTCATCATCAGATAAAGAACCAATTGGATCTGCCCCACGTTTGTCATCTCTTCCACTTGAGATGGAATTGAATTAGACGTGGTATTTGACTCTTTGGGGAGTCCGGTTTTCATGGGAAACACATCTTCAAAAAATGTTGCATCATGTAACTCAATAATTGAGTTAACATCTATGCCAGAAATTTTAGATTTGATAATCAGAAATCTCAATGCATAACTTGTTTCAGAATATCCTATAAAGATAGCATCAACAGTTTTAGGACCAAGCTTCTTTCTCTTGTGTTCAGGGATAAGTACCTTTGCAAGGCACCCCCACACTTTCAAGTTGGTCTTTCTACCTCTCCAAAGTTCAAACGGACTTTCATTTCTATGTTTAGGAGGAACTCTATTCAGAATATGGCAAGCCGTATTCAAAGCTTCTCCCCACATATACTTAGGTAGTCCAGAACGTATAAGTAGGCTGTTAATCATATCTTTAAAGGTTCTATTCTTACGTTCAACAACACCATTGGATTGAGGTGTGTAAGGGGGAGTCTCTTCATGCACTATGCCATTTTCTTGGCAATAATGTATAAACGGATTAGACTCATATTCGCCACCTCTATCTGATCTTAACCGTTTAAGTTTCTTACCAGTTTGTTTTTCAGCTTCATTTTTAAATATAATAAATTTTTCAAGTGCTTCGTCTTTTCCATTCAACAAGTAGACATAACAATATCTACTACAGTCATCAATAAAAGTAATAAAGTATTTCTTCTTATCTTTGGTCAACAAGCCATTAAATTCGCAAATGTCGGTGTGAACTAAATCAAGTATTTCAGAATCTCGATTAACTGAATGAAAAGGCCTTTTAACAGATTTAGCTTCAACACAAACATGACATTTAGAATTTTTATCAATAGCATGCTTAGGAACAATATCCAAATTCATCATCTTTTTAACAGATTTAAAATTAATGTGTCCCAAACGATCATGCCAAATATTTGAAGATTCAATGGAATAAGAAACCGGATAATCAATAAAACTATCATTAATAAAATGAGTACCAAAATTACTCTCAACTCTAACTTTAAATAAACCATCCGAAGCATAACCTTTTCCTATAAAACTACCAGAATCCAAAATAATAACCTTATTACACTTAAATGAAAACTCAAATCCTTCTCTAACTAAACAAGAACCACTAATGATATTACGACGAATGTCAGGAACGTGATGCACATGTTGCAAGGTCAGAATGCGCCCATTAGGAAACTTCAGGTCCACGCGTCCAGTTCCGAGCACCTTTGCAGCACTGGAATTCCCCATC
Source organism: Campanula takesimana (assembly GCA_026119855.1). NCBI lineage: Eukaryota > Viridiplantae > Streptophyta > Magnoliopsida > Asterales > Campanulaceae > Campanula > Campanula takesimana. Next base: position 193,412 of record JAOWBW010001420.1, read on the forward strand.
GTCACTGATCTACCACGTTCAGGCTGGTAAGACACAAATAGCAATTTATCAGCACAAACGTGCACATTTGCCCCAGTATCTACCAACCACTCGTTGGGTTCATAAACAGTAAAGATTTCAGGATTAGAAGTTACATACTTGGTAATCTCACTGGTAATAGCATCAACTTCAGGCTGAAGTGTATCATCAACAGGATCATCATCAGATGGTCCAATGACCACGTTCGCCTGAGCTTGATCAGCAGAACCTTGCGCCACTTTTCCTTTCTTGGGACAGTCCCTAGAAAAGTGTCCAACTGTTCCACAATTCCAGCAGGTTTTGTTCGCTTTTGGCTTTTTCTGGATGTTCTTCTTAGGTTTTAGCTTATCATTATTATTATCCTTAGAGCTAATTTTCTCGAATTTCCTTTTGTTCTTATTTGCAGTTATCACATTGGCTTTAGCCTCCACAGGCACACTAACACCGTTACTATGGTGCACTTCCTGGATCGATATTGCATTCATCAAATCATTGAGTGTCAAGCTTCCTGTACGGTGCTTGAGAGTCATACCAAATTCCTCCCAAGATCGAGGAAACTTCTCAATGATTGACATAACTACGAACTTCTCAGGAAGTTCCATAGCTCCATCCTTGAGTGATTGCAATATGATCTGGAACTCATGCACTTGATCAGTAACAGATTTCCCATCAGCCATACGATACTTAAGGAACTTAGACACACAGTACTTTTCAACACCAACATCTTCAGTGTTATACTTTGTGTTAAGCGTTTCCAACAGCGATGCAGCAGTGAGGGGAGCAGAACAATAAGCATCGAAGAGCACATTAGACAGAGCCGAAAGAATGCATCCACGAACAACATCGTCCCTCTCCCTCCACTGCTCAGCAGCTTTCGCTGTTGCAGGGTCCTTCTCATCAATAGCAGGGCACTTTTCAGTTAGCATACCGGTCATCCCCTTAATTGACAACCAGATTTTCATCCGTTCCTGCCAGCGCTTGAAGTTCTTACCACCGAACTTCTCTGGCAGATCAGAAGTGTCAACAAGGGACTTGAATGGAGCATTAGCAGCAGACATGATTATTAACAAATAGTTTCTCTTAGACTGTTGGAATTTAATATGCAACGATCAGATTAATATGGCAATCACGTAAGCATATAACAATATCAGATTAAGCCAAAAGCAGAAACGTACCCACAAGAACAGGATCCAGGAAAGACAGAAACAAAATAGAGTTAGAAAACTTATCAGTTTAGATTGAGTCGCCTATAACAGACTCTCCTAAGAGAAACTATTGCCCCCTACTGGTGCGGCTGAGGGTTGCGGCAAATTCCTCCGAGGATGAAACGATCTCAGGAACGTACCAGAAAATCTTCGCACGAACAGGTACCGAACCACTTGCGACTGTTGTCCCACTTCGCCGGAATCTCACTTCTCAGATCAACCACAGATTACGAATTTAGAGAGAGAACAGTTTCTTAGCAATTTTAATTGCGTGTATAAAACTGATGTAGGGATCGTATATTTATACTGGTATATAGTCGGTTTAGGTATTCTAGGAGGACTCCAAAACCTACCCGATTTACAGTGACTTATTCCTGAAGGAAAAGAAACTGCACTGTTAGAGTCCAGTTAGGAAACTAACTGACCTAACAGTTTCGTCAGGGACCATTCGGCAAATACTGGAAACTTCAAATAAACTTTGTCCAAAAAGATACGCCCACGAACCGAACCATTCGCCCATTCACCCAAACGCCCTTAGCGAGCGTGTGGGGAAAGGTTCAAGTCCACCTCACATGTAACTTAAACATGAGACTATGATATGCCAAGTAATTTATGGCACATCAACTACCCATTCCAATTCCATGTGGGATGTCCCAAAAGCCTTTTATACTTCCAAGCAAAGGGAAGGTTTGCCTTTCCTTTCCCATGTGGGATGGCAACCAACCCATATCATCCTTGGAAGCCAAAAAGTCTCTTTCAAAAGCTCATCTTTGAAGTCTTAGAACTATGGATTTAATCCATCATTTGGCTTTCACTAAAACACCAATATTGTTCATGGTATAACATACTACAAGTATAAACATTGACCAAGGTCAAAGTCAACGGGACCCACCAATGGGACCCACTCAAAGTTGACCATTTCAAGCCAAATTTCCAACACACTGTTATAGGAATTTGTTGGGGTTTAGACTGCCACTAATTTCTTTTACGATTCTTCTGCAGGGGAGGCGTTCTGGTGATGATGGCGCTCTATTTTCGGCACCTGAAAGGGAGTTTTCAAATCAAGAATCTGGTTTCCCTACATTGTATCAAGCATCAAGTTTGCCTGAGAATAGCTAATAGTCGAAGACAACATGAAAATAGTTTATCTAGTCTAACGTTCTCCTTTCTTGTTGTCAACATAAGTAATGCGGGCTTGATCTCAATAGCTGAGAAAAAGGAGAATGTGTGCATGTGGTAGACCTCGTTTTTGAAACTCCACAGTGACGATAACTGTATTTATGAATATATACATAATTATAATTGTTAGTCATATAAATCATTTCAAATAACCGATAATTTATAAATAAAAATATAAAGCTAATAAATGAAAATTATGACTTACGTGGATTGATGTTGCAAAAACAAAATTCTTCCTTCAAATCTTTCACCAGTTGATCGAGTTTCACTTTGAAAACCTTATGCAATATATCACGCATATGTTGGGGGTGAAACGACCCATTCCTCAACAAACTCTGTGATTTCTGGCCACAAAGGATTGCAAGCAAACATGATAAAAATCGATAAAATCACTCGACCATTTGTTTTCATATTTGTGGTTTAATAACATTGTTAGTAAAAAAACTTTGCATATGAGTAAGAAACTGAAAAATTTAAAATTACATGGGAAGAAATATCTCATCCTATTGAATGAAGAAAAATGAGACTAAAATGTTTATGTGAGAAAAAAAGAGAATAAAGTGAAAGAATTTATATATTTGTATATATATAGATTAGATACGGTGGATGGATGCCGTTTTATGAATGTAGGATATATATATATATATATATATATATATATATATATATTTGAAATTCAAAATGTTTGGAAGGATATATCATTGACGATTTTTTTATTTTTTTTATTTTTATGGAATACAGACACTCCTCTTTAGAAAAGATAAATCATTGACTATATTTTGAGTCAATTCAAAATGTATTTAAATCGTTAGGAAAGATAAACCTCGTATAAATTTCATATATTAATTTATTTATTTTTCGAAATTTTTGGAAGGATAAATCATTGACTATATTTTGGAAGAATAAATCATTGAAGATTTTTTTTATTTATGGAATACAGACTCCCCATTAGGAAAGGATTTAAGCATAATCTCCGTCATATTCTGTAAGTTTTTACGTTTTTTTTTTTTTTTTTTTTTTTGAAATTCAAATCATTGACTATATTTAAGGAAAGCATTTAATCCAAGGAGCCGAATATTGAAGGAGCCGATTAATATGGATTTAGTAGGAGAGGACAATAGGTAACTACTGATTTTTTTTTAATACAAATATATAATTCAACTTTTACACATATTTGAAATTTAATAATATTTTTATTAAAAAAGAACTCATTCATAAAAATTGAGGTTTTTGACATTATGATAGCTCATGTCTATCAAGCCTTTAAAATTAGGTTAATTTTTAGCTTAAATCTCAAAGTAATCTGCAATATAGAAATTTATTTTATTAAAAGAGAATTAAATTCATAAATTAAAATTTATACGGAAATAAATTATAATAGCTCATTATGTTTTAACTTTCACATTTGATTCTTAGCCTAAATTAAGAATGTTTCAAATCCTTGAATTGTGATGCTTTTTATTGAGTGTTTAGTGAAAGAGATTTGAAATTCAAATTTAAAATATAATGATGAATTAGCCGAACTATTTTAAAGGTAGTATATTTGTTTTTTTTTTTTTTTTTTTGTGAAAGCATAAAAATCAGGCCGACGAATTGAATGAAGGCATGTGGCTTTCAACGTCACAATTCCACTTGGTGGGATGTAAAGCCTTGAAATGTTCCTGCTTTTATATATTATATAGATAGATTGACCAACTCCCCCTCCCCAGCCCCCAAGAAAAGAAATCCTTCTTACACAGAGTCATCAATGGTCTATAGTATGTGGATACATAGGTTTGAATGTTTTAACACATCTCTGCATTTAGTTTAAGTGATTTGAGTCTTCCCTATGGCCCGACATTGCTCTCTCTATCCCGCCCCACCCCCACCCACCTCCCACCACCACCCACCTCCCACCACCACCCACAACCCCACCTTCTTCTTCCCTTTGTTACAATGAATCCCTGAATCTAAATTATTCACAGTTAAAATCAGAAACTTAATATCTCTTTTGTTTTGTTCTATTGTTTGTTTCCATCAACAAACCAGTATTACTGTTCGCTTGTTAGCTTTCCGATTATTAATTCGTTTGATCTTTAAATTGGTTCACGCAGTGTTTCGATCAGGCGTCAATTTCAAGATGGTTTGCCTCTGGAAAGACCACTTGCCCACGGAGTGGAGTTGTGTTGAATCACACGGACACGAGATCAGTTAAATATCTTAAAAGAGATATTGATCATTGGCTAGGCTCTAAGACAAATGGCCATCCTAGTTTGAAGCAGATAGAAAAATCATTAATCCCTCAGAAATCGGACTTGGCCTCGAAATTCAAATCATTAACGGGTTTTGCGCAGCTACATCATAACGACACAAGTACTTTCACCACCGATATCCATAGACAGAAAATCATTCCTACATTGATCTATATACTGGAAGATCTACAGACAGACATTGTTGAGAAGAAAAGGAAAGTTGTACAAGCTCTCTGCAGTCTTTGTGACGTGGATTCAAATTTAGATATAATTGGAGAATCGGGTATTATCAATACATTGACAGATATCTTGGAGGACATTCGGATGAGGGGAAGTGTAATTGATGCTATCTTTAACATATGTGTGTCAAAGAGAATAAGCGAAGGGCTGTTAAAGGAGGTATCTTTGAGAAGATTTTGAGTATGATTGAAGATCGATTTTCTGTTGATGAGCTACTAATGGTAATGGGTGTGTTTCTAACAACAGCTGCAGAAGAGACATTACCTAGAGCAACAGTTCCTACCTTGTTTAGGCTCCTAAGGGATGCCTCGTGTCCTGAGAGGGTGGAAGCTCTTCTAGAAATGCTTGAGACCATAGCATACAACATGCATTGTAACGAGGCTTCCAAACAGATGAAAGACCTGGAAAACCAATACAATTTACTACGCAAACTTTCTGGAAATGGCATTCCCAAATGTCAGAGAAAAGCTAACAGCATTCTTGGGCAGATCAAGTTTTACAAACTCCACCGATGAACTTACCGATAGTATTAACCACATAATCTAACTTTTCCTATAGGAATATTTGAGATGGTTTGTTGTATTGGCCATAATTTTGATTTTCACCTCATATTCTTTTAATGTTTCTCTGCCTTCAGGATTAACCTTTGTTTTACTGTAAATCTTTCTCTTCTATGTGCTACTGGGTGTACTAGAATAGTAAAAGATTAAAACTTGAACTGGTTTTTGAGATGAAGTGTTGATTACGCTCGCTCATGTGTCGCTCATAACCAACTTTTCTATTACTCTCTCCCTCCGTCCCAAAATGAATACCCAAAAAGTGTTCAATTTAGTTGACCAATCGCAAATTTGAAATATTTTGGAAATTCATTTTGGGGTGGTGGGCGTTTATGGAAAGTTACTGATCTAAGTTTCTTTTTCCACCACCATCTCTTGGGTATTAATGGTCAAGGATTGGGCTTGTTCTGAATTTGATGAATTAGACATATGTGAAGATTGCCCTTGCCCACTTATCGCTCTGTTGCTTGGGAAAAACCCTGCTTTTCCCACGTTCCTGATCAGATATTCAGATGTATCATCATGTTCATGATAACCAATTGAGTATAAGACTCGAGTTTAATCAAATATAAGACCCATAATTGTATGCAGAAGAAAGAGATGTAATTAGGCATGCTTAAACATTTTCATGCTGAGCCAGTGGAAGTATACAGCAACAACTATGACGTGAAATCTTATTTTTTAAACATGAAGTATATTGTTTGGTACTCCCAATAATAAGTAAATCTTCAAGATCAGTACATAGACATAGAGGCGCGGTACTCATATAATGAGTTTGTTTCTGTTTGTATTTAATGGAGGGTGCCAAGCATCAGACATAACAAAGATGAAAAAAGATACATGCAAAAGACTCCAATTTATTGGACAAATGCGACATATAATTGAGGCCACGTTAGTCAACCAAACATGTCTTAACAGATTAAGATAGGAGAAAAAGATCTGCCTTGAATTGCTTGATAAAATAAGGAAAGAACAAAAAGTGAGAACCATGGGGAGGTATGAAACAAGTAAATTGACTCCAAACCTATATAGTAACCTAATAGGACTTAAAAACTACTCCCTCTGTCCCTAAATGAGTGTCCATTTTCAAGAAATCTTTATCCCTAAATGAGTGTCTTTTCTAACATAACTTTCTCCCTAAACGTTTTATTTTTATTTTTTTTTCACCGGTTTCTTTATACGTGCAAAACTAAAGGTTTGGAAAGGAGATTACAAGATTATATATGAATCGTGGTTACCAAATTGTTCAAAAAGTTGAGATTTTCAGTGTCCCTTAAAATGAAATTTGGACACTCATTTAGGGACAGAGGTAGTAGTAAATTGACTCAAAATCTATTCTAGAATCTTCTAAAATTATCCTACTAAAATTAATTATGAAAATACTAATAAAAATACTAATTAATCCTAATTAATAATAAAATACCAATATGATTATAATATTTGATATAATCATATATTCGCATTGCATCCTTCACCACCGCTTCAAAAGAACTCGTCCTCGAGTTCGTGCTTGAGACTTGAAATCTTCCACTCCACGTGAAAAGATATTTGGAATAAACTCGTTCTTTCCCGAGCCTCAATAAATCTGGCACTTCTGCACAAGGTAGGAAATAAGATAATCGTTCAACACTGGTTTAAAATTTTCTGTCAAAACATCACTTTGTTCGGCCAAGTAGTGGACTTGTTGTGACCAAATCTTGCTAGGTCCGGCCGGGTCAGCTTCTAGGTGCGGTCGGACCTCAACAACAGGTCCGGGCGGGTCAATGTATGTGTGCGGCCGGACTTTACTCCCATGTCCGAGCGGGTCTTGCCTATGGTCCGGGCGGATCTGCGCTGGTCCGGGGGAGTCCTGGCTTGCGTTCCGGCGAATTTGTGCTGGGTGTTGAGGACTCGAATCCCGTGCTTCTTTTGAACTCGCGTCGAAGGACTCGTTCACACAATCTTCTTCCATCACCACTTCAAAAAGTGGCTCGTCTGATTTTGATTCTGGAGCAATCTCTCCACCCTCAGAAAAAAAAAATATCACTTACCTTTTCTCCGTTGAATTCTTCAATCATAAGTTGTGCTTCCAAGTCACGAACCTTCGTAGTCCACCAATTTCTTGAGCAACCCAATGTTCCAAAGATATAGATCCGGAGTTTTGCATATATCAAGCATGCTCTACCATGAATCTAGAATGATCCAAACGACTGTTGGTGGCGTGAGAAGTTATCATGGCTTGTATGCCGTATTTTCCTCCAGTTAAGGATGGAATATTTGTCTGAATCTTAGGGCGTGGAGGTGCTTCCATGACCCCCTCATCACGATTATTACGATTAACCCTATCGTACGGATCAACGCGACGGAGATCTTCCTCACGCTCGCCGTGTCAGTTTCCGGGGTTGACATCACCACCACCGCCAACTGCTAATCGCCCAATTGCTGTCAAAACCTCATCTTGACGTGCTGCTTGTTGTCCCAACGCCGTCAAAAACTCATCTTGCCGCATTGTTTGTTGCTCTTGTCACGTTGCTTGTTGCTCCAAAAAACGTGTAAGAGCTGCGATACTAGCAATAATGGTTTGTGTGTCCTCGTTTTTTCTTCCTCGTTAGCCATCGTCCAAGGATCGTCCTTTTCTGATACCAACTGATGTGAAGACGCAGTGGAATTGTAACTAATAATTGATCAAAACCAATTATTATGCAAGGAATAAGGATTCCCAAGAAGAATTTCAACGAAATTCTTGACTAAAGAAAATAAAGGAGGTGAAAGAATGATAAATAATTGCTAAGCAATCAACTTTTATTGAGAAAAATCTAATTTTCGGAATACAACTTTAGGCCAATTTTATAGCGCCCATAAAACTTGAAAAACACTCCTAAACCTTCTAGAATTACTCCTAAACTATATAGTAACCTAATATGACTTAAAAACTAGTAAATTGACTTAAAATTTATTCTAGAATCCTCTAAAATTATCTTACTAAAATTAATGACGAAAATACTAATAAAAATACTAATTAATCCTAATTAATAATAAAATACCAATATGATTATAATATTTGATATAATCATATATTCGTATTGCATAAAAAATTATCATGTTCGCAAGATCTCTTCTCGACCTATCTTCATCAAAAGCAAAGGTGCGATATTCCACCTTCCCATCTTTTTTGTCTCACCACCATGCAAAAAACATTGCCTAATGTCGACATTCTTCTTCTTTTTACACCTTGATATGTGATTGTGCAAATGAGAAGTATCTCCACTGCTACCACCTTTCAAATGTAGCTTGCAATGATTATAAATTACGACAACAACCCCGTCTATTGTTGTTCTAGTCATGTCTTTCCACACATCAGATGTGAAACCCTGAATGTTTTTAGTGTTTTTTGAAGAAGAATTAGTTTCATTCAAAGATTGAGTAGAGCCAACAGGTGTCCCACTTGAAAGACTTTGAACATCAACCCCCTATCAATCACAAGTTCATCCCCCTTGCCATAAATGTGTAAATCATCATCTTTATTAGCACTTTCATGTCCTTGACCAACTTCTTTAGACATCTATGAACATCAATGCAGAAAATCAATAACAAGTGTAGAAAATCAATGCACAACATCAATAACCAGTGAAGAACTTCAATAAACTGCGTAAAATGTCAATAATAGTGCAAAACATCATTAATCGTGAATCGCGAAGTTGCTTGAGTCTCGCCGGAGGAAGACCTGGAAGCGGCGGAGTGGAAATCGCCTGAATGGATGTCGATGTCTCTCTAGCGCCGCATCTCAGACTCAGCTTCTGTTCTAACCCTAGGAAATCGAATTGAGAGAGAGAAGCCGTGGGTCTCTGTAATGCCACTAATTGAAATGAGTTAGGGACATTATAGTAATTAAGTACATATATTAGTATACGGGACGAGACGGGGCGGGGCCCCGCGGTTAGAGATGTGAAACCGAACCCAAACCGTAACCCGCTGGGTTTTGAAAAAAGGCTACCAAACCCGCCCCGCTGCGGAGCGGATCGTCCCAGATACGGATCAGGTTCGGACAAATTGACATCCCTCACATTTACTATTCCTCTCACTCATCCTCTTTCATACTTTACTTTTATATAACACCAATCAATTTACTATTCACTCCTACTCATTCTCTCTTCTATACTCCCTCCGTCCCGTTTCAAGGTTCACCATTTTGGGCTAGCACGCAAATTAAGAAAGCAATATTTATATTCAAAAGTAATGTGAGTGGGATATGTTAATGAAAGATTAAGGGAAGTGACATCTCAATTTAGAAAAGTAATTTTCCCCCAAAACGGATCACTATTCATTAACTGGGTTTACAACCACAAGATCTTTTTACAAATTACACAAGATCTTCTTACAAACACACTGTAAATCACTGGGATCTCAATCCCAGTGAAAATTTTAAATACAAATTCCCTCCAAATTTTTTGAGGGAACAACTAATAGCTACTAATTCTTTACAAATCATAATACAAAAAGCACTCCTTCAATAAAAACCACCAATCTCAGCACACAATAGGGACAAACCAATCTCAGCACTTAAAAAACACCAAACCAAGGCAATACATGTTCTTATCAGGAAACTAGGTCAACAAGCCATACTCATCATTTCACACAAAAATTCCATCCAACTCCCAACAATGTAGTCAAACAGAACAGAGAGAAGAACAAAGACAGGGAAAGAGTACATAAACCTGTTCCTTGAGCCATCTTTGTACAGCCGGAGTGTGCAAACCCAACATCAACATGTAAGTTATGTGTGCTTCGACTCTTTGCTCAAAGCTCATCGGAGCTTGACCATTTCAGACTCGAATGGCATCAATTTCTTTACACATAGACCAACCCGGCTCGTTAAAGACAGATACTGGAAGGGTAGCTCGAGTTGGACTCAGCAAATCCCCAAATATATTACGAGATTCTTCAGAGACCAACCCAGCCTCCGATTCGCCAGCAAAAGAGGACTTGGGACTCGAGTTCGACGAATCGCCGGCGACAAACGAAGCATCAGAAGTCACCATGGTCGATTCATCTTGAAATTGGTTGGAAAATTGAATATCCATGAAGAAAGGCGATCGATTTAGAGAGGAAACCCTCAATTTTAGGCGGATTTCTTAGTCGCCAAAGAAATCGAGAGATAGAGAGAGAAAGAGAGGTTAGGGTTTCTTTGTGAAGAACTGAATGAACGGCGTATAGAAAGTGAGGGGGAGGTAGGGTTTGCGTTTTGGGTAATGTTTATTATTTGGGTTGGGTTTGGGTTGGGTTGATTAGATTTGGGTTGGGTTTAATTAGTTTTGGGTTAGGTATGTTTAATTAAGGGATGTGTAATTAGTGAGATAAATAAGTGGGCCAGCCCAAATAAAATAAGAATAAAAGATGTCCATTTTAGGAAAGGTGAAGCAATTAACGGGACATCCATTTGGGTAATTAGTGAAACTTGAAATGGAATGGAGGGAGTATTACTTTACCCACAACACTTAAACCACTTCCATTATTTTGTAAGTGTAAATAAGACGGTGGCATAATACTGTGAGGGAGTACTTTTCGAGTTTATTGCAAAGTGACACGCGTACTTTATGTAATATATCAATTTGACTCGCGTACTTTGGAAACATCAAAGGTGGGTTGCGTACTTGATGTTTTGAAATGTTTGATACCACTTTTTTAACACACGTTAAAAACATAACGAAACTTTCCAAAAAACTTTTCATCCGTCAATTTTTTGTAACATGTGTTATTTTTTTCTAACCTGCGTTACTTTATTAACCAATGCCACCAACACCGAATTCAAGAAATAAACCTATCTCCGCATCAACCCAGGTGAACCATTTGAAATCTCCAAGAAACTTGAATTATTCATCAATTTGTTCCAAATATAAGGTTTAGGACTTCCATATACATTCAAGATTCAACCAACACCACATTCAAAAACCAATTTAAAAATCTGAAAATTCAAAGAAAAAATCAAAATTTGAAATCAAAACTAAAATTAATCGAAACCGAAATCTGTGATTCGGTAATATTGTGGCTGAGCAACGAAGATGGAAATAGGAAGATGGAGGGCGGTCGTCGCCGGAGAAAGATTCCGGTCTAAGGATCGGGGGTGCAGCTTCTTAAATGGTTTCTTCCCCTTCCTCCTCCACCGTCAAGCAAGCCGTCGCCCACATCGAAGACAGCGTCTGTTTCTCGGACGCCGAGAATGAAGACGTCGGCTCTTGTTACTCTCATTTCTACTCAACTTACGATAGTAGCATTAATAGCTCTATCAATAAATTTGCTTTCATCAACGTTCTCCTCCCCACTTCCAGAAGCCGACGCCGACGAGAACCCGTCGGCGCCTTCAAACGACAACCTCCCTTCATTTCCAAACCCACTCACCGACTGATTCACAATTTCCTCTCGAGATCCACCCTCCCGCTCAATCCCGCTCACCAATCCGTCCTGATGGTCCGTACAGTCACTGCTCTGTGCCGGAATAACGTCGAGGTCCTTTGGGGAGAGCGACCTGACGACGGTGAGGGGGTCTTTGTGTTTGGGTCTGAAGAGAATTTGGGGGTGATGGGAAGTGGGTAGGAAGGAGTTGAGAATGGGTCTAGTGTTTGAGTTGGGGTCTTTGAGGGGTTTATTGGAGAGAGAACGGAAGGCTTGAGGTGATATGCTGTTTATAAAAGCCATGGAAGGAAAGCAATGGTATCAAAAAAATATAAACACATGTTACTAAAAATTGACGGATGAAAAGTTTTTTTTTTGGAGGGTTTCGTTATGTTTTTAACGGGTGTTAAAAAAGTGGAATCAAAATTTTCAACACATCAAGTACGCAACCCACATTTGGTATTTCCAAAGTACGCGAGTCAAATTGATGTATTACACAAAGTACGCGTGTCACTTTTGCAATAAACTCGTACTTTTTTTTTTTTCAGACACAACATATATTTCTAGAAGGCCCTTCACCATAAGCCCAATACTAACCGCTGGGCCCACCTCAAACCAAACATCAAAGCCTACGTTAAAGTCCCTTTCCGTTCCATTAGTCTAAACCTTGTATCCCTTTCTCTCGCCTACATCCTCCGCCCTCTCCCGTTCTTCAACACAACAATTCTTTCTTTCATTCAGGTAGGCTGCGCGCTTGATTGTGTTACTCGTTTTTTGTTAATCGATTTTCTTGGATCTATGGATTTGGTGTTGTTTGTTGTTTTTTAGGGTTTCAATTTGTGGTTTGACTCTTTTGTTTGTATGCTTCTTTGTTGTAATAATTACAGGTTAGAGGAAGAAAGTTTTGGGAATTAGATCTAGTTATATAGAGATTAGAGGGAGGTTGTTGAGATGGCGTCGAAACGCATCTTGAAAGAGCTCAAGGATTTGCAGAAGGATCCTCCTACTTCTTGCAGTGCCGGTATAATTTTTTTAATTTTTTTTTTCACCTCTGATTCTGTTCATTGGCTTTTGTTTCTTTACTGGAATCTTTGAGTAAAAAAAAAAAAAATGCTTTTCTGTGATAATTGTTAATTTTGCCTGGCGAATTTTGACCTAGTCTCTCTCATGTACTTTATTGAATCAATGTTATACATACCTTTTCTTGCTTCAAGTGATAAAATTTCCATCAATAAAACCTACAAGTAAAAGGGTACCAATTTTTATGATTTTTAATCAAATGAATTCATGTAATGTTTAAGGTGTAACCATGTTGTTAAAAGTGTACAAAAGGGATGCCCTTAACCAAATTTGTGAAAGAAAAAAAATTGGCTTATTTTTCGGACAGGTACTAATTACTCCTATCTATTGATATTTTTATATGGAATTTGTCTGTGATGGGATTACTAAAACCATGACTCTTGAGCTTCCCGTGTTCTGGACAGGAGTGCAATCCTCTCTATGTCCACTCTATTCTTATCGTACACTTTGGATGACAGTTACATGTACGTTTTGCCGATTTGAGAGAAATTTAAAAGTGCATTGACGGAATTGTGGGAATCTGGCTATGGAGATCAGCCAAGTTCTTTTGTCAAGCATTGATACTACTAGATCTTTCCACAGTCTTGTTATAAGTGCCTTTTGTGCGAACTCATTAGTGCGAATCACTTGTTTAGCCTTGAAAGTTGTTTTTTTGTATGCATCGAGTATTCTTGTTAAGGCTCTTGATAATATTTTGTGGTTAGATGGGAGTTATTCTTTTCTTCTACCCTTTAGGTCTAGTATGTAAAAGTAAGTATTTTCTGTACCGTTAAATGTTTTTATTCTCTTCTCAATATCTAGAATCTCGTCTATAAATACTTTCACTAAGATTTCTTTCTTCTACACTTCCAGTTTCGGTCCACAGACCTGACTTTCCATCAGATTCTTAGCTTGGTCAGAACAACATCATTAATTTAAAGAAGGATATTTAGCTTCTCTGGCCATTGCCACTTAGGGGGAAATAGTCATGTTCTAGAGCTAAACCTCCTAATAATATGGATTTTCTAATTTGTTCATTGTCCACAATGTTGGATGCTTGGATCCATTAATTCCATTGATTTGGGAGCTAACTTGGGCCTCTGTTGCTATACTTGCATCCAAGAAATTGCCTTTACTACTGACCATACATGCACGTTTGGCCAATCATTGTCATAATTGGATGGAATACCAGGTTTGGTGAAAGGCTTGGTGCTACTTGCTTGTGGTATACTTCGTATTCGCTCTCATTTTTCAAGCAGTTGTTATTTGATCACTCGGTCCAGTGTCCACCACCACTCACAACTCAATGTGTGATTGTGTTTAGAAAATGCATGTAACTGGTTGAGAGTATTATCGATGGTGTGGCCTGAAAGCTCCTTTAATACTTCTTATTTAGATATAAAAGGAGAGATTATATTGACTCCCATGTGGTCAATTATGCTCAGTTGGGACTGTAAACGAGTCGAGTTGAATAGTGTTTCACTGATTTCTTTTTAAAGAGTACAATTTTTAGTTGAATATTTAATGGCTACTTTATCTATTTTTGAGTCCAAGTTGATTGCAAAAGTGGATGATTAAATTAAGTTTCGGTTTTGTTTGATTATAAAGATGAATAATTAAAATATTTTGCTGCTTGAAAAGTCATTTCTTGTCACATGGAAAAGATAACTTGCAAATAGAGAGTAGTTGTAGTTATGGGTTAGTAAATTATTTATTTTACTTCATAAAATTATCGTTTGACCAATGTTAAACACACAAAGGTATGTAAAATGTTACTTGATGGAGTAACTGTTATCAAATAAAATACTACCTCTGTCCCTAAATGAGTGTCCAAATTTCATTTTAAGGGATATCTGAAAATGTCAACTTTTCACTTTGGTGGCAAAGATTCATATATAATCTTGTAACCTACTTTCCAAACATTTAGTTTTGCACGTATAAAGAGACCGGTGAAAAAAATTTCAAAAAAAAAAAAAACATTTAGGGACAAAGTTATGCTAAAAAAAGACTCATTTTGGGACAAAGTTTTTTTTAAAATTGGACACTCATTTACGGACAGAGGGAGTATTACTTAATTGGGTTATAGCAATGATTGTACCTATTTATTTAATACATTGGTAATCAGATATGGATAATGTTTAATCGAGACAGAAACAAGTTGAGGCAAATTGGTTCATGTTAAAAATTACCCATCTAGTTTTTTTACTTGACTTGACTCGACTCCAATACTGAACAGAGATTAGATTAAACTCGGATGTCCCAAACGATGTAGATAGTGTCAAGTTTGATTTGAATATTGATTAATGTTGCGTTTGGTAGCATCAACCACATGATGCTTGATGCTTAATACAGTGTAGGCTAATTTGGAGGTAGGATGCATGATTTAATTCTTTCATTCAACTTGAATATGTCCAATATCCTCTTAATGATTGAGAATCAAAATCCTTGCTTAATGAATAAGAGCCGCACTCAACATTCGTAATCTAGCGCTCAATGTGATCAAATGCATCCTACCTCCAAATTACCCTATATTATGTTAAGCATCAAGTGCTTGATGCTACCAAACGCAACCTAAGTCTGCTTTGGTTAGCAGCACCATGCACGATCATCGTTGCAAGCGTCTATTTAGTTATTAGACACATTCTGCTTTTGCTTGTGTCCAATAGTTTCCCCTCTTTTGATAGATGTACTTATATACTGCAATTGATGTGCAGGTCCTGTGGCCGAGGATATGTTCCATTGGCAAGCGACAATCATGGGACCAGCTGACAGCCCATACTCAGGAGGTGTATTTCTAGTTTCCATTCATTTTCCCCCAGATTACCCGTTCAAGCCCCCTAAGGTAACTATGGTGAACAATGTAAACTGTTTTGACTGATATGATCCGAAAAGTGTTATGCACTATTGAGTTGTTTCCAGTACTATGGTGTTCGTTCTACCTCCACATCCTCGTATACGCACGAACATGCAGCCAGAATTAGTTTTTCCATTTTGTGCATGTATCGCCTCAACTTTCTTGCTTTTTGGCATTTGAAATGGTCAACTTTTACAATGGTAATTTGACAGTCTCATGTTTTTGTGCAAAAAAAAAAAATAAAATCATGTGTAATCCTGACAGGGCTTACAACTGTACCCGTTTCTGTAATTTGATTGAATTGCAAGTGCCATGTCACCTAATAGTGTTTGTGATTTGAGACAATGTGGTTATTTACTTTCAGGTTGCGTTTAGGACCAAGGTCTTCCACCCTAACATCAACAGCAATGGCAGTATTTGCCTAGATATTCTGAAGGAACAATGGAGCCCAGCGTTAACAATATCAAAGGTTTGGTTTCAATTCCCTGTTCTTGTCCAAAGTTTACCATGCAACCTTACTTGCACAACATAGTCCAAGGCCTTGATATCTGTAAATGCTAATGTGAATTTAACTCACCATAAACTTTTTGCAAGTAAAAGAGACTGGTTTTGAACACTTGCCTTTCTAAATATAGAATGTGGAAAACATTAGGTCTACTCATTGCATTGAACTACCAGGTAGCTTCATTTATCAGGACGTTCATATGTTCTTGTGTGTGTGTGTGTGTTCCAACTGGGTAACACTTTATTTATTTGAACGATTGTTCGTTCCATGTTTGAATGGCATATGTGTAGTGGAATAAATTCGCAAACATATAACATTGGCCCAATGTTATATGTTAGTGTATTCGTAATGTGCGCGCGCGTGTATAGCTAAAGGTCCTGTAAAAGTTGGAATAATTCTCAAGGATGTTCTCTTTTATTACTGTCCCTGTTTAAATGTCTTGTTTCGTATGTTAGTACAAAGGAACTTTGAGCAATAATTTTAAGTTAATTTATTTATCATAATAAAGTTCTAAATCTTTTATTGAAACTCCATTATAAATACTATCAAGTTTTAAAGTTTCATTATGATAATTAAATTAACTTAAAATTATTGCTCAAAGTTCCTTCGTACTAACATATGAAAAAGGCGACATTTATTCCGGAACAGATGGAGTTAAATGAAATTGCCTCGTACGGGAGACTCACTCTAGTCTAAACCGGCTTCTTCATAAACACTTTGTGTTTAATTAAGTGAAATATGTGTGTTATTGTTGATCAAGTAAAATATACTAGGTTCAACGATCTAAAGGGTGTATGGTTTGATTTTGTCTTAGGTCTTGCTTTCCATTTGTTCCCTGCTAACCGACCCAAATCCGGATGATCCTTTGGTGCCGGAAATTGCTCACATGTACAAGACGGACAAGTCAAAGTACGAGTCCACAGCTCGTAGCTGGACACAGAAGTATGCCATGGGATAAGTTAAGTCTGAATTATGTTTTAAAGGATTGTAACGCATATGTTTTGGGTGGAAGAAGTAGTGCATGTAAGAACTTGATTCGGTTATTGTTGTTGAAATTGAGGTTGAAGCAAGAATATTGAATATCTCTTAAATTTGTGTATATTAATGAATTAGTTTGAAGACATTAGGAAGGGAAACAAGTGTTATCTTCAGTTGGTTATTTTACTGACCGAATGTTTTATCTAGTAGTCTCTTATGCTATTACCACACGAGTGTGGGAAAGGAAAAAAATTGTGGTGTTGAGGTCAATTTGAATTCTTTCTTGCATCAAAGGCCTTTTACGTTAATAGTTTTGGTTTTAGGTCAAGTTATTTTGAGGTTTGGCTTGAGGTATGCGTGGCCTTAATCCGAACGTAACAGCATTGTCGGAGTTCTATGTCCGAAGAACCTCTAGAATTTGTGGGACCCCATTGTTGTAGCAGTTCCATGTCCGAAACACTTCTAAAACTCGTGGGACCCCATTGTTGTCGTAGTTTCAGTTTCATGTCCGAACCACTTATAGAACTTGTAGAACCCCATCGTTGTAGCATTTTCATGTCTGAATCACTTTTAGTACCCGTGGGACCCATCGTTGTAGCAGTTCAATGTCCGAAGCAATTTTAGAACTAGTGGGACCCTTTTGTTGTAGCAGTTCCATGTCCGAAGCACTTCTAGAACTCGTGAGGCTGTCCGTTGAGCCATTGACCTTTTCTCTTTGGAGCTAGTCTCCCATGAGAATACCTATATCCGTCTCTTCTATCAGACGGGTTTTTTTACTCACCCGACCCGACCCATTGAACTGGATCCCTGACCCATAGGCATAACCTACCACGTGGCAACCACCAATTGGCCCAAAAAAAAAAAAAAATCCATATTTTGTTTTGTTTGTTTGTTTTTTTTTTTTTTTTTTTTTTTTCCGGTTTTTCTGTCGTTTACCAAAAGTAATAGTTACCATAACTTAATGTAATGACTGTATACATATAAAGTTACATTGTTTCATAAGTAAACGTAATACTAACTATAATTACGTGTAACCCAAACAATATCTAAATGTAATTATTATTTATACTGAAATGTATTAGTGCTTTTGCACAAATGTAAAATATTGTGTATTTTGATTTAATTTTTTGAAAGAAAGTAACATTTGAAAAGTAACAACTCATATACATGAATGTAATTGTGTGTACAAGTAAATGTAACACTTTAATAAAAGAAATTATAACATATTTTTATAAATAATGTAATACTTTTACATGTAATACTAATCAAGTGTTTTTAGCTCTAAAAATGTAAATGATTGAATTATTACTTTTTCTATACATATGTGCCCTAAGGGTACATGTTAAGCGATTTAAATAAGGAAATCAGTGTACTTATTAAACTTACTTTAACTCATTTATTTCCATAATTATAGAAATATATTTTTTATATATGTACATTTACATATTTATGGAAGCATATAATTGTGTTGAATTATTTATTTAAATCTCTTAACATGTGCCCTTAGGGCACACGTTAGAAAAACCGTAATAAGTACTCCCTCCGTCCCATTTCAAATTGCAAATACTAGGTTGGCACGGGGATTAAGGGAAAAAGTGAAAAAGTGATGTGTTGTGTGTATTGATAATTGAGTGGGAGAGAGAAAGTGGGGTAGAGAATAGTTAGTGGGTTAGTGGATGTGAGTGTGCAAGTGGGTTAAAACTTGCCATTTTTGGATTTTGCAATTTTAGTTGGGACACCCTTTTTGGCAACTTTTGCAATTTGAAATGGGACGGAGGGAGTATTACTTTTGGCAAACGAAGAAAACATAAAAAAAAACACTGTTACTTTTCTGTATATATGTATTACTTTATGTATACAAACTGTTACATATAAGTAACACGTTTGTTACATTTAGTTATAGTAACTATTACTTTTGACAAACCGGGGCCTGTGGGTCATGGATCTGGGTTATGAGTCAAAAATGACCCATCTCTACTATAAGACTGGTCATGATGTTTTTGGTCTTCTCTTTGAGGGTTGTGGCATCATCAGAACGTATTCTCCGTCCAACGTGTGGGACACGTCAGCTGCCATGTGGGCCACATCAGAAAGGGATTGGGAATGGGTAGTGTTATATTTTTTGGGTGATTGATTCGAATGTTATCCCAAAAGCAAAATGGCCGTGTACAAAGCTCTAGAAACTTATCCTCACGCCTTACAAAATGATGGTGAATTATTGTGGCACTCGTTATGAGTCCAGATCTCCTGTGCCCCTCGATGTGCCCCTTTAATTTAGATCGTTTACATGTTTGGATAATATCAACATAAATGGTTGAGATTAGAGGGGCACAGGAGATCTGAACTCGCCATAACTGATTGTTTCGCCACATAATATACATTACAACTACACAAAAAAAGTTTCAATCAAATACTCCCCTCTGTCCCTAAATAAGTGTCTATTTTCAGGAATTTTTTGTCTAAAAATGAGTGTCCATTTTGATTATAACTTTGTTCCTAAATGTTTTTTTTTAAAAAAAAATTTCACCGGTTAAATGTTTGTAAAGAGGATTACAAGATTATATATGAATTTTCCACCAAATTATACACAAATTTATGTTCCTTAAAATGAAATTTGGACACTCATTTAGGGACAGAGGTAGTAAGTCTTTTGCAAATAGATTAATGCAAACAAAAAGGAAGTACAAACTCAATGCGTTTACTTTGTTCTTCAATTGTGAAAGTTTAGATAGCTAGGATGGTCGGACAATTAGCAGAGTATGGTGTGAATCGTAGTGTGAATACACCACATATTACACCAACTGACTTGCAGCGGAATAAAAACGTAAAAACGAGATATTTAACACATCTACAGCAACTCGCTGTAGACAACAAAACTTTTCTTTATTAAAAACTGTTATGATCAATTACAAAGAATAAATTAAGAGAAGAGACCAAATATGAAAACACTAAACACTCAAAACAAGTTCTATCGAAGAACTTGTGTTACAAAAGGATTCTCACTAAATAAATTCTCACAAAAACTCTTGAAACTTTGTATCAAGAAACAACGAAAAACTGAGAAAAATTCCACACGAAGACTTTGAAAGGGACGGCTCTTTTATAGCCGTGAATTCCATTTTGCCGTGAAGCCCTGTGAGAATATGGATTTTGATAATCTTTGAAAATATACTCTCCATCTTTTCCTAACTTGTAGCTTTCCACTCAAAGTAAAAGATATCTATAAAAACTAAAAGAGATACACAAAAACTAGGAAACTAATTAATATGTTAGTAAATAAAAATAATAAAAAGATATTTACTATTTTACCTAAAATAAAGAAAGACATAAATCCCTAAAATAAAACACACCTAAAATAATCCCACATCAAAATAAAATCGTGTGTGCTAAAATAGCCACACTTACAAATTGGATTAAAACTTTCATCATTTGTGACAAATGAAAAGCTTAAGATCCCCGACTTCATTTATGAGGAGAACGCAGTCAGGCGAACTGTGCCGCAAGATGAAAAATGGACAGACAAAATGTGCGCAAAGTGTAAGATGTCTGATATCACCTCAATTAAATTGTCATGTGAATTATTTAAACACATGAAATCGGTCTCAAGCCAGATGTCACAAGTGTTGACGTTCTAGAGTGGTCCGTAATATTATACTCTCTGTCTCAAAATAAACGTTTGAATTTGTTATTGATAAGTGCAAATTGAGACATTTATTTGGGGACGAAGGAATACATAGGATCCCCTTTACTAACATATAGACCGAGGTTCAATCACAAAGTCAAATTCTAGCTAGATATGAAATAATGTTAATTTAGACCAATTTCTTAAGTGGATGAGTTTGAAAATAAGCAAGGCATGTGAAGTATGGAAGAACAAGGACTGGAAAAGGAATGGTGGTTATATGAAAAGACGGTTAACCGTAGAGGAGCCAATTGAGTTGAGGTCCCTACACGCCAATTCAATTCCATCCCCACTATTATTCATGCACAATCCCTCACACCCATAAATTCATTTTAATTCATAACATAGGTGTCTTATTTGTAGAATATCATTCATGTATCGAAAAGTTGACCGAGATCAGCTGCCAGTCAATAGCAGATTCAGAATAAAGTATAACATAGTGCATAATTGGTAAATCAAAAGGCTAACATTTTAATAGGCCTGACGAGTCTCGCATCGAGTCTAACACCTAGTAGTAATCTACAAATAGAGAGATCCGGCACACATTCATGCCCGTGGCTGGAGGAGCATAACATGGGGTGGCCGGTGGGTGTAAGTATTTGTTCTCGGTCCACCACGGAAACACCTACATGTGGATTATAACTTGCAAAAGTGAATTTGATAATTTTACTTCAATTTTGTCACTAGCGTTGAACAAAAAAAAAAAAAAAGAATTAGCGTAAATATTGGATATTGCGAATACACTGATACTGTGATGCCACCAATCACATTGATTAAGTTAATTTACCAACACCATCTTACTATCTCTATTTCAAAATATATATAAATATTAATAAATTAAACTAATTTGTAGATAAAAATATTTATTTTTAAACAAAAAGAATACTCTAACATAATAATGTAAGATTGATATTTTTTTCGTATGTAGAAAAATGGAATGGGATGCGGACCTATCGAGTGAGCTGTGACAATAATAAGCACTGAAAGTTAAAGAAAATGTAAATTATTATCGCTTAGTCGACAAGCGAAAAAAAAAAAAAAAAAAGGTAGACTTTTATATACTCCTTCCGTCCTACCCGACTTAAGATTTTTTGTCAAACAATTTATACTTTGACCAAATATTTGAAAAATATAATGATACTAATAAAAATTTAAAACTTGTTATTATATCATAATTATTAATAAACTAAATAATTATTTTTAAATTTTTATTAAGATAATTATTTTTGTTCAGATTATTAGTCAACGTATAAGTTGATTGACAAAAAACCTAAGTAGGAGGGACAGAGAGAGTATATAATTGCTTCACTTGCCGTTGGTGATGTTCAAAATGGACCGAAGTCCACGGAGGCCTGTCAAGCTCGCCGGCCCGAGGCCCGTTGGTCCGAGCCCGTCAGCCCACGGACTGAACCCGCTCCAAGCCCGCGCGGACACAAGGATGGGCCGGACAGTGAAAATGACGCAAGGGCCGGGCTAAAGCCCGCGGATCACTTGGCCCGTTTGGCCCGTGTCCGTTTGTTTTTTTTGGACTGGCGACTCACTGGCGCATGCATGGGATGGCTGTTGCTCTGTCTGTGTGGGCTGTGTTGTGTTGTGTCCTCTTCCTTGGCATTTATCCATTTAGTGTTTTTTTTTTTTTTTTTTTTTTTTTTTAAGTTGATGTTGAAAACTCAGTCAAAATGGACAACTTTTATCATAAAATTAATAAAATTATTATCAAATAACTTAAATTTAATAACTAACTCTATTTAAATATAAAAGACAAATTAAAGTAGATATTAAATCACTTTTTATATGTATTTTAATTTATATTATATATTTTAATAAGTCTAAGTCATTTTATTTTTCTATAATTTTTTAAAAGTTTTTCTGATTTAAAAAAAAAAAAAGGAAAAAAAAAGACAAAATCCGTTTGGCCCGTAAACCTTTCGGTCCGGACCAAACGGATGGGCCTGACCACACATAAAACGACGGGCCGAGCTTTTATCCATCCATGGGAGAGCCGGACCGGTCAAGCCCGTCAAGCCCGCAGACATGTCCAAAGGCGGGCCGAGCCGGGCCGGATAACCCGTTTGAACATCACCACTTGCCGTCCAGTGTGGTCTGGTCTCTATCTCTCCTTCCCTTTGCTTCTTCCTCACGCGAAAAGTCTTCCCCTACTAATACGGAGTACTACTTTTCAACGTGTCATTTCCCCTTTCTATATACTCCCTCCGACCCGGAGTAAGAGTCCTACCATTTATTTGCACGCTTATTAATAAATATTGAAATTTAATGTTGTGAGTGTAAAAATAAAGTAGGAGAGAGAATGAGTGGGAGAGAATAGTGAATTGATTGGTGTTGTGAGTATAAAAGTAAAATAGGAAAGAGAATGAGTGGGGTGAATAGTAAAGATTCTTTGCCATTTTAGGAATATGACTCTTACTCTGGGACGTACCAAAATTGAAAATAGGACTCTTACTCTGGGACGGAGGGAGTAACATTTTATCCTGTTTCCATTCTAAAATACTCCCTCCGTCCTTCTTTAACTTACAAATTTTGGATTGGGCATATTATTTAAGGAAAAAGTGAAAAAGTTGATGTGGTGTGAGTGTAGATAGTTGAGTGTGAGAGAAAAAGTGGGTAGAGAATAGTAAGTGTATAGTTGTTGTGAGTATGACAAGTGTGTCTCATTATTTTAAAAGTATTAAAACATTTCCTTTTTGGAATTTGTAGATTAAAGTGGGACAACCAAAATGGAAAATTTTGTAGATTAAAAAGGGACGGAGGGAGTATACTATTCCATGATATTTAATGATTTTTTTATATATCTTAAAATGTAATCTAATAAATAATCACTAATCATTTTTATGTTTTAATTTATATTTCACCTTAAGACGGAAGAAGTAACAATTTTCTTTTTAAGTGTTTCATAATAGTGACTTATATTTTTTAAATATCCAATATATATATATATATATATATATATATATATATATATATATATATATATATATATATCATATTAAATTCCTACCACACTTATCATACTCACAACCTTTTTTTCATTTATAATACTTTTTGAACATAATAGTCTCTTGGTTCTTGTTATGAAAAATTTATTTTGATTTGATTATTTTAATAAAAATATAACATCGATAATGCTCTTTATGGTGTGTATACATATCAAACTTTAAAATATTATCGTGGTGAATATATTTTTTTACTTTATTTTTAATTAAAATTCAATCAAATTGACAATTAAAAGGGAAATGTCTTTTCGGAGCGGAGGAAATATTACATTTTATTTAATTTTGATATGTTAAAAATAGAGGCTTTTACCAATATATATATATCCCTTGGCCAAAGGGAAACAACCAGTAAGGATGGACATTTTCAAAACTAACCAAAAAGTTTTTAGTATATTTTTTGGACATGAGTGCCCCTAGTCTTTCTTCCAACTTTCTTCTAGCACTTTCTTCTTTTCTCTCTCTTTTTTTTTTCCACTCAAAAACATTAAAATGTAATATAATAAACACTAAAAAAGAAAAAAACAATCTGAAACCACCGTATTAATCATATCATTAAAATGAATTAAACAAGCGCACGAGAAACATTTTTTTAGTTTTCACTGGTTAAAAACTGGGACATGCATTTCTCAGTTGTTAGTATAATAACTGGGACATACATTTTTCAGTTGTTACTGTGATAACTATGACATGCATTTCTTAGTTGTTAGTATAATAACTGAGACATCCATTTCACAGTTGTTCAGTCATATAATTGAGACGTGTATTTCACAGTTGTTCACACATGAGTTGAAAATAATAATTGAGACACGTATTTCTCAGTTGTTCACATATGAGTTTCAGTATAATAACTGGGACATGCATTTCACAGTTGTTCACAAATGAACTGAGAATAATAACTGAGACATGTATTTCTCAGTTGTTCACACATGAGTTAAAAATAACATTTGAGACATGAATTTCAAAGTTGATCACACATGTCTCGGCACCCATGCATGAAACTTCTCTTTTGTTCAGCGGTGAATATTTCCTCCTTTTCTTCTTTTTTCAGTAATGAGTATTATAATTGAAACATGTATTTCACAGTTGTTCACAAGAATTAAGGAAAAGTAGTTTATGTGTGGTAGAAAATGAAGAAAAGGAATGAGTGAGGTAAATAGCGTTGATTGAATAAATTGAGTGGTGGAAAATGAAGAGAAAGATGAGTGGTGTGGTAAATTGAATATAAAATTATAAAAAACTAGCTATTTTGAAGAATTTCAAGTGAGCTGAGATGGATTAAAATAAAAATAAGTTTTAAGTAAATTAGGACTAGGACGGAGGGAGGGAGTATGAGTAGCCATAAAATAAAGAATAAAAATATTTAGTGAGCAGATTGAATGAGTCACCTAACATTCATGCATGCATTCGCATGTAATTAATGTAGGCACACTATGTCACTGTGAACCGTGCTCATAAAAATAATAAACTCAAATTATTATTTGAGCCTTCTCACGTGACCCCTCAACAAGGGACTCGGAACCGCTCCACTCAAATTAGCTTCACCCCTTCACTCAACGCTTTCGATCAAGGCCACAAAAGTGAGTACATCTGTGCGGCTAAACTGATTTCAATTTTTTGTAGGTCTTATCAAGCTCGGACACATCTCATCCGTCAAACAAAATTAATAATGAGGTGGCTCTAATCTCCATCATTAAGTGGACCGGGGTGGAGCTAACCGCTCGGAGCTCGGAGGAGCGGTTCGATCCCTCAACTCATGTCCCCCTCCCCAAATAAATATGACGATCACTATCATATACAGTAGTTCTCCATTATCGCCTTCTTCTTCCCTTCATGACTCACCACTAAGGCAATAATATTCATTTTGAGCGAGACTTACTAAAATTCAAAATTTTGTACTCCCTCTGTCCCTAAATGAGTGTCCATTTTTAAGAAATCTTTGTCTCTAAATGAGTGTCTTTTTTTAACATAACTTTCTCCCTAAACGTTTTTTTTCGAAATTTTTTTCACCAGTTTCTTTATACGTGCAAAACTAAAGGTTTGGAAAGGAGATTACAAGATTATATATGAATCGTTGTTACCAAATTGTTCAAAAAGTTGAGATTTTCAGTTTCCCTTAAAATGAAATTTGGACACTCATTTAGGGAAAGAGGGAGTATAATATTGCGAATGGTTTTTCTAACGTTTGTCTTTTTTAAGTCATATGATAAAAATTAGTTATGGTAGTGAATTCATGTAACTATCACATTTTTACTTAAAAATCTAAAAAATATTACTCCCTCGATTTCAGAATAAATGTCATAGTTAATAAGTCAATATTTTTAAGTTTTTAGTTATGTTTTCTTGATTGCCCTAATCTAATCTTGTGGGTAGAGTGACACCTCCTATGACATTGCAATGTTTGTGCCTATTAGAATGTGTAGTATAGAAAGATCACCAAACTTCATACCATATTTTTAGTAATACGAAATTTATTTAAAGATAAACAAAAATAGAAAGTATAATATTTATATCGGGGACAGATAGAGTACTAACAATTGTATAATTACATAAATTTACTATCATTATTAATTTTTATCTTATGCCCTAAAAGACACGCATTAGAAAAACTGTATTACGAAATAGTTGATTATTTTAGCATAAAAACTGAATGTGTAATTATTTGGAGATAGTTAGTGATAAGATGAGGTTGTAATTGGTTAACTGGAAGTTGTTGTTTTTTTAAACAAACAGTACATATTTGCACTAATAATATTTAAAAAGAGGGTGTTTCATAAATGCGGAGGCTCGTCCAAAATGTTATACTTGCAATTAAGATCTACACATGAATAGTCAAACATATCTTGAATAATGATGGTCAATCCCGAACCGAATCTCTAGTGAATATCCTTGAAAAATATAACATGTGATGCACAAATGTTTCTCCAAGTAAACTTTGATACGGCTCAACAATGACCTTTAGTAAACCCTTGAACGGTAAGAATTTAGTTTTGAAAACGCGAAAAGTTGCACATTTGAGTCGGCAGTAAACGCGCAACTAAACATCGGAAGCATAACATCAAGAAAAAAACAATACAAAAATCATTCTAAAACTCTCACAGAGGTGAAAAACAAAATCTCTCAATGGAGGGGATAAAACAAAGACTCTCAATAAAAGAGGAGAAGGCAAAGGCCGCCAACAAAAAGGGAGATAACATATGATAGATCGATATGTAAAGCAACATGATTTATTGAACAAACTAACAACAAAAAGCAATAAAAACACCAAATCTAGAAATTAAAAGACAATAAGTCTCATAATTTAAACATTAATCAGTGATATCATCGGTGATTAATGTTTAAATTATAAAATTTGAAAAAAAAAACAAAATGAAAAACCTTATTTTTGACAATTTTGATGACAAATACGGAAGAAATCGTAAAGAAAGTACACCAAATTCGCTACAAAATTAAAGACCGAGACTGTTTGTAAAAACTGGAGTTGATGAAAAAATGGACTTGAGGAAGAAGATGTGGGGAGAAAACGGTTTCTCCGAGTTTTTTTTTATTGGAAGTTTTTAATATGTGAATTAACTTCTTATTTCATATTATTTTTTAAAAACAACAATCAGTTAATTTGTAAATAATGAGTTACAAGTTTTAAATAGTATAAGTGTTTTAAAATCTTAAAAGTCTGTTTCTATTCCCAATTTAATATTTTCCCCATCTCAAAATGAATGACTTTTTCAATTTAAAGATCACTTTAAAATATTAGCTAATAAAAATTCATATTTTCTATCCTCTTTCAAATTATTGTACTCCATATGTCTCAAAAGTTAGTTTTTTTTTTTTTTTTTTTTTTTTTTTGTTATCATGAATGAAATTTGAGCAATAATTTAGGCTACTTTTAAATATTTTAATGAAAATCTAAAAATTAGTATTGATAATATTTAGGGAACGAAATTTGGGTCATGTGCAGCACACATGACATTTAAGGGGGCATAATTGTCTTTTCGCCAAGGCATTTAACAACAGTTAACGAAGATGGAAAAATACTTTCAAATTTGTGAATTTTTTAACGAGATCTATAACCCTCACTAACACCATCTCCATCTCCATCTCCATCTCCATCACCACCACCACCACCATCACCACCACCGTCCATAAACATCTACCACCACCACCGCCACGGTCCATTGACACCACCACCAAATTTGAGTTAACCAAGAAAAGGCTTCAAGTGAGAAAAGAGGCCCCAAACACAACTTGCATTTCAACAATTGCAAAACGAAACTAATTTAGACCTGAAAATAAAACTACATACTATTCAAATTCTTTGACAGAAATCTAAGTCCCAAGGCCACTGGATTTCAAAGACAACAACAACAATAATCTTATTTTTTCGAATCCCAAATCTAGGGGTGATTTCAAAAACCTCAACCTGCGTTGTAGGGCAAGGCCGCAAGGGTGAGTGCGGGTGGGGGCTACATAGAAGAGGGAGAATGATTTTATGGCGGCGTGCGAGAGTAGGGTTAGGGTGGCGTTCAACAAGTCAGAAGGGAGGGAGAAGGGGATCTGGGAATGAGAATGGTGGTAGAGGTGGCCAAACGGTTAAAACCGCCGGTTTCCCGGTTATAACCGGCGGTTACGGTTTTTGGTTTGTTCTAACCGGAACCTAACCGGGTAACCGCGGTCTCCGGTTAACCGGTTACTTTTTTTTTTTAAACAAACAGTTTACCATTTCTTTTTTTTTTTTTTTTTTAAAAAAAAAAAAAACAATTCATTTTTTAACAGTTTATTTAAGATTTTTTTAACTGTTTTTTTTTAAAAAACTCGTTACCTTTTAAAAAAACTAGCATGTCAAGAATCTAACCGAAACTGTTAAAAAACTAACTGAAACTGTCAAAAAACTGACTGAACTTCTAAATAACACAATTTTTTAAGTAAAAAAAAAGGGACGGTACCCTTAAATTTTATTAATTAAATTTAAAATTACAATGAGGGGGACAACCAATCCTTGCCCTTTTATAATTTAAGGGAGGAAAAAAATGGAGCCTTACCTCAACTAAACTATTACAATGAAATAAAAATAAACAAACCTATTCTAAAAATTAAAATAAAAACTATCTAAATTCCGTCCCCTTCCGAACTTCATGTAGAGTCTTCCAAGTCGTATTGGTATTGTGGATCGGCTAAAGCTAAATCCTCTTCATAAGGCATATATTGCTCCCACTTTTCCGCTCTTACCCAATCACCAAGTAAGAGTTGATTTTCCAAATTTTCACAAGTTAGTTGGGAACGTCTTGCATCCAAAACATTTCCTCCCACACTAAATGCCGATTCAACCGCCACGGTTGAAGCGGGAGAAGCTAAGACTTCTTTTGCAATTAAAGAGAGTATGGGATAAGTTTCTTGCCTTTGTGACCACCACCTCAAAATATCAAAACTAATTGGATTTGAAGTGTTTTGTACAACTTCATGTCTAGTAGAGAAATATGCTTCCAACTCGTACGGAATGCTAGAGGTAGAAGAAGAAGAAGACATTCTAGGACGTTTTGAAAAATAAATATCATTAACAAAACCATATGGATCCTCATCCTCCTCATATTGTGTATCAAGACCAATATCTTCATCATTAGGACTTGAGCCATATTGAGGAACATTTCCATGAATTGCACTATACTCATTATAAAGAGTCACCAAATCTTGTTTTGTATTTTCAACAACAACCGCCGGGTTTTCGTAGAATCCGTCCCCATCGGGGTATAAATTTGCATAATAAAACGTTATTATGCGAACTAGATCTTTCAATTTAACACGGGGATCTAACATCTTTGCAAGCAAAAATAAAGACGGAATGCTATCAAAATATTTGAGCCATTTTTCCCTCATGGAAGCAATGATTTGACATAAAATGTTGCATTTTTGTAAATTTTTAAAACTTCTAACTATTGCAACACATTGATCAAGTACCAAAACGGAAGTTGGATAATAAACTCCCGACAAAGCCAAAGTAGCGGTATTGAAAATCTTTAATAATTGACATAAATTAGTGCAAGCGTTCCATTGATAAGCAAATAGAGGAATATCATAACCCATAGTAATAAAAAAATCCATGAGATGCTCGTTATACTCAAAACCATCAATTAACATTTTATAGGTAGAATTCCACCTAGTCGGAACATCCATAGAAAAATATTTTTCGGGAAGACCCTTATTTAGTAAATATTTGATCCATTTTCTTGTAATTTTGTTTTTTTTTGCAATAAAAAAAAGAGCATCTCTAATGGGTTTAACATATTGCTCTAAAGCATCCAAGCCATCTTTAACACATAAATTTATGATATGACATAAACATCTAATATGAAAATACTTACCCCCAAGTGACGGTTGACAAATGAGCATCAATTCCGGTATACTAGCGGTATTAGCACTAGCGTTGTCGAAAGAAATAGAAAATATTTTTTGCAAAAGACCATATTTTGCCAAAATGGCATGCAACTTTCTACAAATATTTTCCGCGGAATGAGGTGGTTCAAAACTTTCATATGCAAGTAATCTTTTTTGTAAAGTCCACGAATTATCGATCCAATGGCATATAACACCCAAATAACTATTTCTTTGCCAATGATCACTCCAACCATCGCACAAATTGAAACTCTTTGTTGTAATTTTGATAAAACATCAATTAAAAAATGTTTATATTCCAAAACCACTTTTTTAATATCGCGTACGAGAGTCGTACGTGGTACTTTGGAGGCGGCCGGATTTAAAGAAAGTCTAATAAACCGTTCATAAAATTCATCATCCGCAAAGTTAAAAGCAAGCCCTTTAACACACACAAATTTGCACAATTCTTTCCTATAAACGACATTATTAAACTTAAATAAGACCGAAGACGTGCCTTGGGTGTTAGGTTGAGAAAATTGTAATTGAGCTTGATCACTCTCAATCCCAACTTTCTCGGGATGTTTGCTATTGGTGTGGGCGTTCAATGTTCCATGCCCTCCACCTTTTGTGAACGGGTAAAATTTGGGACAATAGTTGCACACCGCTCGAAAATTTACAAAGTCGTCGGGGTCAATTTGTTCTTTTCGGAAATGGATAGTAAAAGTGTCGGATTTGGATTCTCGTGGTTGACGTTGCCCCCGACCACCTCTTCCCACGCCCCGAGCTCGGCCTCGGCCGCTCCTACTACCACTTTGACCAACATTTTCTTCAACATTCCCCTCACTTTCCACATGAGGTGAAACAAATTTTGGGTTATGTGAGGAAGAACCATTTGTTCCTTGCCGCTCCTTCGAGATGAGGCCATTTCTTAAAAAAAAAAACTAACTGAAAATCGCTTAAAAACTGACTGAAAATGATGAAAAACACAGATTTTGTTAAAAAAAACTAACTGGAACTGTAAAAAAACTGACTGAAACTGTAAAAAAACTAACTGGATTCCAAAAAGTAACTGGAAAATGTTTTGAAACTGACTATAAATCACTAAAAAAACTGACTGAAACTGATGAGAAACACAGATTTTGTTAAAAAAAGTAACAGAAACTGTCCAAAAACTAACTGAAACTGTAAACAAACTAACTGGAATTCAAAAAACTAACTGGATATTGTTTTGAAACTGACTGGAAACATATAAAAATCTGACTGGGATTTTCGGAAAAAATTGCAAATGTGATTTCGTTAGAAAACTAACTGGAAATCGTTACAAAACTGACTGAAATTCTGCAAACTAACTGGAAATATGAGAGATTGTGAGACTTTGGAATTACTAGAGAGAGAAAGAGTAGAGAGAAGGTGTGGTACTAAAATGCTAGGAGGGAGGGGGTATTTATATGTTTGCAATGTTTGACAAATTTTTTTTTCATTTTTGGCCGCCCAGTTAAGTCAACTAACGGCTAGTTTGAAAACTAGCCGTTTTTGGACAGTGGTCAGACATGGGGGGGGGGGGGGGCTGGTGCAAAAAGGCAAAAGTAGCCGTTGGGGCGGTTTAACCGCCGGTTTGAATTTCCGGTTTAACCGGCGGTTTTATTAACGGTTATAAACCGTCAGTTAACCGGCGGTTTACCGGTTTTGAAAATCTCAAACCTTAACCGGACCGGCTAACCGACGGTTCACGGTTATACCGGTTTCCGGTTAACCGGTTTAACGGTTTTGACCGGTTAAAAACCGGCGGTTAGCCGGTTTCCGGTTTTTTTTTTGCCACCTCTAAATGGTGGTAAGGGGATTAGAAATTGAGAGAGAGAAACGGGTAGACATAATTATGTTTGTGATTTTATTTTTTATTTATTTTTATTTATTTTTGATTTTTTTTTCTCTTTGTTAATATGTAGTGTATGACTGTTTTACCCATTCAATTCTTGGCGAAATGACATATATGCCCCTTAAAATATCATGTGCATAGCACATGACATTCATTTCATTAGTTTTCTAACACCTCATCCATTTTTACATCACATTGCAACAAAAATACAAACTTAGGAATCAGATTTGAACATTTACATATTCGATAACCGATTACAACATTTTGTAAAACTCAGGTAACCAAATTGCAATTAGCCCTAATAATTATAATAGTATACCAATAGCAAGTTGTAAATTTTCATTAGTATAATTAAAAGTAATCTAAATTTTTGGGCAAAGTTCATTCATGATAACAACGAAAAAAGTGAGACTAACTTTCCAGACAAAGTGAGTAGAATCTAAAAAAGAAAATTGGGAAAAAATAATAATTAAAGACAGATTTTAGATAAAAAAAATAAAATTATTCGGTTTGGAAGAAAATGTTATTCATTTTGAGACAAAAATTTCCTGTAAATAGACACTCATTTAAAGATGGAGGGAGTAGTAAATATATTACTCCTCAGAGAAAATAAGTATGTTCTTATCTTGATAATAACTTGATTAGGTCTCATGTCACAATAATTATATTTAAGTATTTGCACGTTGGAAGAGCTTTATTAGGTCTCATGTCACAATATATGGAGCCAAGTTTTTTAATTTTCATTTTTCCCACCCTGTAAATTGAGACCTTTCATTTTACCACTACTCCTACCAAATATATTACTACCTCTGTCTCTAAATGAGTGTTTAAATTTCATTTTAATGGACATATGAAAATGTCAACTTTGTACACTTTGGTGACAAAGATTCATATATAATCTTGTAATCTTCTTTCCAAACATTTAGTTTTGCACGTATAAAGAGACTAGTGTCCATAAGGAGTGGCTCAGTGGTAGAGCCAAACTTCACAATGTGTGAGGTCTCGGGTTCGATCCCTTCCCATGCCTCCTAGGACATCATTATTATAAGGGGGTAAGTGGGGAACCACTATCGATCCTCTTTTAAAAGGAAAAAAAACGTATAAAGAGACTAGTGAAAAAAAAAGAGTTGGTTTTGGGGGAAACTAGTTTCTCCATAAGTTATAAAAAGTCCTGTTTTTTAACCCTTCTTAAACCTTAAACCCTAAACTTTAACACCTATAAAAACAAGATTTTTTATAACTTATGGAGAAACTAGTTTCCCCCAAAATTTTCTCTTAAAAAAAATCGAAAAAAAAAACATTTAGGGACAAAGTTATGCTAAAAAAAAACACTCATTTGGGGCAAAGATTTTTTGGAAATTGACACTCATTTAAGGTCAGAGGGAGTATGAAATAAACGGACCTTTTTCTTTTTTCAGTTTAGAATCTCCTTGGTAAAATAAAGATAAAACACCCCAACTATTGAAAGATGAGTAGTTAGAATTTTTATTAAAAAGTTATACAATGTTACTCGCTTTGTAAAAATAAATAAATAAATAAATAAATAAATAAATGTTCTACATAATTCTCATGATTAATTTCAACCATTTAAGTGAAAATAGATTCTTGGCAATTCAGATTGTCATACCTTTACTATAGTTCTTAATATCTATATCTGTATATAAATATACAAAAGTTGAAGTGAGTTGAGTTTTCCCTCTAAAAACTCTTCTCCTCTACCATTAAATCAGTTTATCTCTCACTATTTCCTGTTAAAGATACACACACCACCACACACGCATCACTCGACACACCCACTCGGCTAGTCCTCACACAGCCGCCACACACACACACACAAACCCTAGGGCTTCCTAGGGTTTCTTGTTCCTCACTCCTTCTCTATTTTTGTATATATCCTTTCCTTACTTTAGAAATATTGTAGAATCACAATTGTATAAAGTTTAGGAAACTAGATCATAGTATCTCTTTATGAGACTCACTCTTGTACTATACTCCCTCCGTCCCAGCTCACTTGAGACTTTTTGACCAAAACTGGTCAACTTAAGGTCGGTTTGACCAACACTTTATAGAAATATTTATGTTCCAAATTTTTTTAAAAAAATTGTTATTGAGAGGATTTTTAATGGTGATCATTTTACATTTTTTTTTATTTATATTTGGATCATAAATATTTCTATAAAGTGTTGGTCAAACCGACCTTAAGTTGACCAGTTTTGGTCAAAAAGTCTCAAGTGAGCTGGGACAGAGGGAGTATATATTAATTCATTGTGAATAATAAAATTACTTTTGCTCAATCTCATATGGTATAGAGCTAAAAAGATCCAAACCTCCCCTCCCAATTTTTTCGGCAATCCCTTCCCCACCCCCTAATGGCTGCCGCCTCCACCACCATACCCAACCCGGCCGATCCCGACCACCCTCTCTTCCTTGTCAACCTATCTCACTGCCGCACTCTCACCCCCTCACCTATCTCACATGGGCTTCCCAAATAACCTCCATTCGTTATGGAAATGACCTCCTAAAATTTGTAGACGGCACCCATACAAAACTTGATGATCACATCATCATCACCACACCGGCCGTCGCTGCTACCGGTGACACTCCTGCAAAACCCGCCACCACCACCAACGTCCCAAACCCCAACGCCATCACATGGCGCCGCCAGGATCGCTTGATCCTTGGTGTTCTCATCGGCACCTTAGACCCTGCTGTTGCTCCCCTTGTCCACCAAGCAGCCATCTCCAACGAAGCCTGGACCACCCTCAAAACCACTTACGCCAATCCCTCTCGGGATCACATCCTCCAACTCAAAGACAACCTCGCCAATCTCACCAAAAATACTCTCTCCATCTCTGACTATATGAATGCTGTCAAATGCTACACCGACAAGCTCGCTATCCTTGGCAAACCCATGGATCCCGAAGACATCATCTCCACAATCCTCAAAGGTTTGGACTATGACACCTTTAAACCCGCATTGACTCCACCCGTGCCCGTGACAATCCCATATCTTTCGATGCTCTCCAAGAAAAACTCATCCAACATGAACTCACCCTCAAACAAAATCCCTCCCCCACCACCGCCTTCACCACTCACACTCACCCCACCACAAGCCGCACCCCCTACCGCCCCACAAACTCCAACCCCCCACCCTCTCCCAACCCTCCAAATACACCTCTCTCCTTCAAAGGCAAGTGCCAATACTGCCGCAATGTTGGTCACGTCATCTCCCAATGCCGTCAATTCAAAACCGCATACCCTGGTGTCACCTTCCCCCCACCCCAATCCCGTCCCAACCGCAATTCCAATCCTTCCCACCAAGCCAACACAGCCACTGTCCACCCCCTTCCCCCTTAAACCATGGCTCAATGACAGTGGTGCAACCAATCACATCACCAACGACCTCTCCAACCTTGCACTCCATTCACCCTACAATGGTAGTGATGGTGTTATCATCGGGGATGGATACTCCCTTCCTATTTCTCACATAGGTTCCTTCTCTTCCTCTTCACTTCTCTTTAATAATGTTCTGCACGTTCCTCTAATCTCCCGTAACAATCTTTCTGTCTCCCAGTTTTGTCTTGATAACAATGCCACTATTGAATTCTCACACTCTTCTTTTTTCATTAAGGACAAAGCAACGAGTCAAACCCTTCTCCATGGACACCTTGAAGATGGCGTCTATCTGTGGCACCCTCCGCCTCTTAAAGCTCACTCCAGCGTTCTTTCTTCTCAGCTGTGGCATCATAGACTAGGACATCCCTCCCCCTATCCTTAGTTTACTTCGTAGCAATTTCAGTCCTCACTCCTTCTCTATTTTTGTATATATCTTTTCCTTATTTTAGAGATATTGTACAATCACAATTGTATAGAGTTTAGAAAACTAGATCATACTATCTCTTTATGAGACTCACTCTTGTACTATATATATTGATTCATTGTGAATAATAAAATTACTTTTGTTCAATCTCATATTTCCTACACACTTAATAATTATACTATTATAATAAAAACTTTTAACAATTTTTGATATACTGTATATAAGACCCAAATTCATATAATAATTTTAAATGTCTACAACATCATAATAAATTCTGACTATACATATTTCAAATCATAATTCAGTCCTCAAAATACTAATCTTGCTAAATCACTCATATAAAAATATTAGTTCTGGTGTTCCTTATTTTTAATTAATTTGTAATACTTATTTATCTGTGCGTTTAACACACGGATATAAAAATTAGTGTGTGAAAAAGACTAAAGTGATACTCCCTCCGGTCCAAAATAATTGTCCCTTTTGGACCAAAATTTTGGTCCAAAATAATTGTCAATTTTGAGCTAAATGTCTCTTTTACCCTTGCATGGAAACTTGTTCTTTTTTATTAATTGTTTTAGTGTGAGACATTAATGAAAAAAAGTTGCACACTAATAGGGGTAAAGTTGTAACTTTTATCACTAAATCACGATAATAATTGCATTTATTAAGAATTGTGCAAATGCGGATAAAGACAGTTATTTTGGACCAGATGGAGTAATTATTTTGAAACGAATGAATTACTAAGTACTCCTCCCGTCCCAAAATACTTATAGTTCTAAGATTTTCACAAAGATTAAGAAAAGCAATCAATGCAAGTCTAATGGACTAAATTACCCCTAAAATATTTCAAGTACCAAGACAATTAAATGATTTTACAATGACAAGTACCATTATAAATAAAGGTATATTTGACAAATAATGTAAAAGATATCTAGATAAAAGAAAAACTACAAATATTTTGGGATAAATTTCAACCCCTTAAACTGCATGTATTTTAAGACGGAGAGTGTATCTTTCAACACAGTATCAGCCCATCAATTATTCTTGTGACATGTTTAATGAATGTGAAAATTTAGGTGTTGAACTTGAAGACAATAAAAAAGTCAATGTCGGTCATTTCAATTAATCTTCTAAGTTGGTACTTTGACTTTGAGACCGTATCAATAAATCCAACTTTACACGTTAATTATCAAATCAAATGGATTTTCAGACAATATCTGCCAAAGCTAATCCAGCTAACCACCCAATTCAACCTTGTACGTAGGTACATGCATTATGCCTCTAAACATCAATGCCACGCCCCTCACCCACGCCGAACTTTGGGCTTACGCGTGGACATATAATTAGGTGACGTGGGGCTAGATCATTGTGAGCCGAACTTTGGGCTCGCACGTGTAATGGGTCAGCTCTGATACCATGATAAAGTCTGAGGTTCCATCCCAAAATCAATTGACAATGGGAGGAGTGACCCTGGATCTTTATATAGTCCGGCATTGACTAGTTAATTCCCGATATGGGATAATTGCTCCAACAAATACTCTTAGGGATGCCAACGGAGCGGGTTTCGGTCAAGTTGCCATCCCTAAATACTCCCATTGTCCTAGACTACTCCCTCCGTCCCAGTTTAAGGTTCTTAGTTTTTTTTTTTTTATGTTTGTCTGAATGTATTTTGAGCAATAATTATTGGTTACTCCTATTATCGTAATGAGGATCTAAAAGTTGTTATTGATAGTATTTATAATGGTGTACCAATAACAAGTTTTAAATTTTCATTAATTGCTCAGAGTTCCTTCAAACAATCTTCTAAAAAACTAAGAACCTTAAACTGGGACGAACTAAGAACCTTAAACTAGGACAAATGTAGTACTTATTTCCATTTTAAGCGGCCCATACTTATTGCCACTTACCTAAAATGTTCACTTTTCTCTCTTATATTCATTCACAACAACTACTCCCTCCGGTCCAAAATAACTGTCACTTTTGGACCAAAATTTTGGTCCAAAATAATTATCACTTTTGAGCTAAATGTCTCTTTTAGCCTTACATTGAAACTTGTTTTTTTATTAATTGTCTTAGTGTGAAACATTAATGTAAGAAAGTTGGACACTTAATAGGGGTAAAGTTGGAACTTTTGTCATCAAACC
Source organism: Campanula takesimana (assembly GCA_026119855.1). NCBI lineage: Eukaryota > Viridiplantae > Streptophyta > Magnoliopsida > Asterales > Campanulaceae > Campanula > Campanula takesimana. Next base: position 231,506 of record JAOWBW010001420.1, read on the forward strand.
ATGATAATAATTGCATTTCTTAAGCGTTGTGCAAATGCAAAAAGAGACAGTTATTTTGGACCGGAGGGAGTATCAACTAACTTATTTTCTCTCTCTTACCCACTCACAATACTTACTTTTACAACATATTTTTTTAATTTCCGTGCACTTCCATTTGCTAGCAATAAGTATGGGACGGAGGAAGTACTCTTTTGTTTTCCATGATTATCTTTTTAATTGACTTTTCAATTTTTTTAAAATATAAATATTTGTTCACTAATTATATTTCTTTCAACACTTTTTTTTAACAGCTGCACTATATCATTCATTTCAAGGCAATTGTCATCGTTTACAAATTCTTATGGAATCTATTACAGTCTTATCTAAAGCCCTGCAGATCTATAGCCCTGTCTATTACAAGTTCCTATGGAGTTTCACCATTGTCGAACCTATTACAGCGAATGATATTTGTTATTTCAACACTTTGAAACCAAATTATAAAATAAAAAAATATTTTAAGATACTAAAAAAAAGATAAATAAAAACTTTTTATAAAAATAAAAGAAGTGTTGAAATGTTTGAAGCTAAATACTCCCTCAGTCCCATTTCAAATTGTAAAATTTGTCATTTTAGTTGTCTCATATAAATTATAAAAACTAAAATTAGAAAGTTTTGTATACGAGAAAATTTTGGGGGAAACTAGTTTCTCCATAAGTTATAAAAAGTCCTATTTTTATAGGGTTTAAGGTTTAAGTTTTAGGGTTTAGGGTTTTAGGTTTGGGGTTTAAGGGTTAAAAACATGAATTTTATAACTTATGGAGGAACTAGTTTCCTCCAAAACACACTCTTTTTATACTCACTCTGTCTCAAAATAGATGTCGTTTTGAAGAGTTTCACACATATTAAAAAATGCCATTAATGCATGTGAAGAAGTCTCAAATACCCCTAAAGTAATTCAACTACCTAGGTAATTAAATAGTTAGGTAAGAGATAGTTCACTATCATTATTAAAGGTATAATTGGTATAGAATAATAAAATAACTTTGAAAATAGTGAAACGACAAGTATTTTGTGAAAAACGGTTTTGTGCAATTTAAAATAAAACGAAGGGAGTATACTCCAAAAACAAAAAACAAAAATAGTAATCATGTAGTAACTCTGACAAGGTAGTTTACAGTAAATTGCAAACACTTTTAAATCTATATATATATATATATTAAAGTTGACCAAAAGAGATATGGTATTGACATGTGGACAAACAATGGAGAAAACTTGCATTTGGAGAAGCCACATCAACAACATACTAATAAATAAGTGACTTTTCATTTTTTTTTCATTAGCTAATACTATTAGCTAATAATAATAGTTACTAAAAGGGGTAACTATAATAGTTAACTATTATAGTAACTATTACTATTATTAGTAATAGTTAACTATAATAGTTAACCATTATAGTTAACTATTACTCTTATTAGTAATAGTTACTATTATAGTTAACTATATTAGTTAACTATTACTATTAATAGTATTAGCTAACAATATTAGTTACAATACAAGTTAAATATTACTATTAATAGTATTAGTTAACTATAATAATTACTATTATAGTTAACTATATTAGTTAACTATTATTATTAATAGTATTAGTTAACAATATTAGTTACAATACAAGTTAAATATTACTATTAATAGTATTAGTTAACTATAATAGTTACTATATTAGTTAACTATTACTATTAATAGTATTAGTTTACTATAATAGTTACTATATAGTTAATTATTACTATTAATAGTATTAGTTAACCATAATAGTTACTTTATAAGTTATTTTTTACTATTAATAGTATTGGTTAACTATAATAGGCTACATACATTAACTATTACTATTATTAGTATTAGTTAATTATAATAGTTATTATATAAGTTAGATTATTAATTTTTAATATTAATTAATCATAATAGTTACTATATCAATTAACTATTGCTATTAATAATATTATTTTATTATAATAATTATATTAATAATTATTATTATATAGACTAATCATTGCTATTAATATATATATTAACTATTACTATCAATGGTATTAATTAATTATAATAGTTATTATAATAATAGTAATCATATAGATTAATTTTTATTATTAATAGTATTAGTTAAAATGATGATTACTATATTAGTTAACTATAGTTTATTGTTTTTTAAGACATAGTATTGGTTTCCCGTGCACGGCACGGGTTACCCGCTAGTTTAGAAGTATATCCGCTTTGTTCTTTTCTAAATCATTTTTGTTTGCCGCTAATACTTATAAAATGCACATATACCACACTACTGACTTCCTTCGCTCCTTGTCTTCCCTACACCAATACTGATCGACATTATTTTACACTAACATTGACACTCTTTAACACTGCGACTTAATAATACATGCACTGACACTCTTTATACTGACATTTTTTTATACTAATATTTGTTAGAGATATATTCCCACACCGGCAATTAAATAGCCATGCATAAACTATATAAAGATATTGGGTTACTCCCCCCATTGTTAATTGATTTTGAGATGTAACCACAGACTTCATCACGGCATCAGAGCTGGCCCGTTACATGTGCAGGCCCAACGACCCACGATATTTCTCCGCGTGACTCGATTGATAAGTCCACGTTGTAAGCTTTGTGTAAGCCCGACTACAACTATTATCCCACATCGGGAATTAACTAGCCATGCATTGACTATATAAAAATCATGGACTACTCATCCCATTGCCAACTGGTTTTGGGATGGAACTTCAAACTTTATCAATATTGAGAATTTTTTTACTCTGACACTTAATGTTGGTCCCAAAGGGCAACAAGGGTATGAAAAATAGCTAGAGGGGGGGGGGGGTGAATAGCTGTTTTAAAATTCTTTTCATACCCTTGATAAACTCAATTGCAAATGCGCACTTTATCAAGTAAGCGTTATGATATGCGCCTAAGTGAGTGAGTGAAATGCACAGCGGAATTTAGTAATGTAAATTGGCGCAAAGTATGATAACACACACTCTAAGTATTTTGGCTCAAAGTGGGTGAAATAAGAAACTAAGGCAAATGAGTTGACAACACAACACAAATCAGATCAATCAATCTACAATGAGTAAACAAGCAAATAGTGAGTGAAGATAATAACTTGAAAGTAAATGACAAGATAATAACACAAGCTATTTGGAGAGGTTCGATCAATGAAAGATCTACGTCCTCTACCAAGATGGTTAGTCTTGGATTTCTAATGGAGATCTTATATTATGAGAGAGTGTTACAAATTACAACTTTTGAGCTTCTACACTAACTCAATATCTAATATTCTATGAATGAACAAATCCAAAACAATAACCGGTGTATCTCTAAAAGAAGGATCTAAGTGATCAAACTTAAAGAGGTGCGTGTGTGATTTTAGTATCAAGGCTCTTTAGATCTTTATGATTTAGAGCACAATGAAACTAAAGTGTTATAGCTTGAAGATCTGAGATAAGGATGAAGGTATGAAGATGTTCTTGAGAAATTCTGGAAAAACGAAGGCAATCTTCAAATCTTCAACAAATGCTTTGAGATAGAAATTCTTGAAATTCTTAGCAAAACTCAGCAACTTTAAAATGTTGAAGTTATGGGGTATTTATAGTGAACTTCCAAAAAACTAGCCGTTGGAGATCCTTGTGGATAAGATGAGCTGTCGCTCGTTGATTGGAGCATGCATATATTATGGCCATTTTGACACTCAACATAAATGTGACCGTTGTGGACACGTGTCAACAGATTAGGCGTATATGCATCTTTTAACCACCGTTGGATCATTGGCGTAATTTGAATTCTCTTCAAGCATTTGAATCTTCAATAAATCACTGAGTGTTGAATAAACACTTTGAGGCGCGTTGAGCCAAGAGGCGCATAGAGACTGCGCGCGTATGAGGCGCATGGCGCGTATGATCAAAATGAGGCGCATAGCATTTCTTAGAAGAATGCTTATATGCGCGCGCTAGAAGGCGCATGGCGCATAGGCGCAGGAGGCGCATATGCGCGGCTCAAATTCACTGAGTGATTTTTCTTGAATCTTTATCTTCTTGCCCTATTTCTAAGCCTATTCTATAACAATGGACAACTTAAAAAATGAAGTATAAATGGGTCTAAAGTCCATGAAATAAAACTTAGGTGATGGATCAATCAAATCTAATAAATCCTATTACATTAAAAACTGAGATATATGTGGGCATACCCAACAATCTCCCCCTATTTGATTTATGCCATTATTACCTACTATATCAAGGACAAACATTATACTTGATAAAAACATGTTCAAATAAATAAATTTGATAAATCATGTCTCAAGTTAATGCACACACTAGTCCAAGATATAGATTTCTAATCTATTCCAATAAGGATAAAGCATTACATATGGAAAGATAGAAATAATAGTTCAACACATTCAAAATGATATATGAATTTTAGTTTTGAAATGTGTTTAAACCAAGTTTAAACTTAATGCATGAAAGTATGAAACATTCAAATATGATGCATATGAATTTAAACAATATTCATTATTCTACAAACAAGGAGTTTGAGTGAACAAGGTTTGATAATAAGTGATGCATTGTTCTCATTAAAACTTGGGGTGTAGGAGTTACAGATTACAAGTTTTGAATAGAACAAAAACAAAAGATGTGTTAAAACATGTAAGCACTAAATCACTAACACAAAAGTAGTTTCTATCACAAAAAAAAAAGATCCTAAAAACTTACAATCAAAATAGAAACTAAGGGTTGGGAGGCGCGTCGTCGTCCTTTAATCCTTCAACGATCTCTGAAACGGAGCGCTGAATTTGCTTTGCAAGCTGATGACTACGGTTCACTAAACCATGAGTGTCCGTGACGCCGTCTCTGAGGTAGCGCAAATGACCAACATTGATGTTTTGATATTCATCAATGGTGCGTTGAGTAATGGCTTGCTGTTGAGCGACGTTTTCTGCAATGTTCTGAAAGTTTGCTTCAATGGCAGCCTGCGCTGAAACAATGTCAGAGGAAATCCTATCTGAGCGCTTGTCAGCACTGGAGTACGCGGCGTTAAAGTGGGTGACAACTAATTCCTTCAAGACTTCGATCTTTGAAAGCAGGGAATTAATGTCAACATGCGCGCTAGGAGCTGGAGCAGAGCTGGAAGAGGGCGCATGAGATCCAGGCGCATGTGAATCAGGCGCAATTGGAGCAGCGCTTAGTTCATCATTTGGTTCTGCGCCATAGACAGATAGTCCCAGGATTTGTAGCTCATCCTTAACTTCATTTAGCTTATCAACAACGTCAATAACTTATAGCTATCTCCAGCCACCATTTCAAACAGCTTCCTTATATCACCCGCTATGTTCAACTCTACTTCCTTTATAGCGTTAATAAAATCTTGGCCATCGGTGAGTTGGATGCCAGCGCTAATTCGCTCATGAAGAGAAGCTAGAGTACCTTTGAATAGATCGTTCATCTGATCAATAGCATCATTCCACTGTTGAGGGGTCAGAAGTGTTTGTCCTTGATGTTGGCATCTATGCGCTTTATCTCCCCCTTAATGGCAGCAATCTCATCAGCCTGCTGGGTAAGCATTGAAGTATGAAGCTCTAATTGTGAGTTCATTTGAGATTGGCCTTGCTGGAGTTGCTGTAGAAGAGAAATAACCACACTCATATCAGGAGTGGGACGAGGAGGCGCAGGAGTAGAGGGGCGCACTGGAGGAGTAGGAGCGCGGGGAGGAGATGGAAGATACTCTGCACTCGAAGAAATTTCTTCAGGTTGTGGTGCAGGAGCTTTTGGGCGCACTGAAGATGGTTTGCGACTTAAAAATTCTGGCTCCCCCTGAGGTTGATCCTCAATATCTTCACCAAATAAATCTGCAGAGATTTTTTCCTTGAGTTGTTGTCGATCAGATGGAGGCGCATGAACAGTTGGAGGCGCATCAGGAGCAGGCGCGCGTGCATCAGCGCTAGACCCTGCGCCTTTGCGCCTTTCAGACTTAGATAAATCAGAGGCCTATTTCATTCTGTATTCTTCATCTCTTTTCTTCTGCGCTTCCAGTCTACTGGCTTCTGTAGCGCGTTTCAGCTCTTTTTCTTCTTCAGTGTCGGTTTTGGGGCGCTTAGCAGGTCTGCTTGGTTCTTCAGCAATCCCTTTGCCTTTGCCTTTAGCTGCGCCAGTAGCAGGTCCAGATTCTGCGCGAGGCGCTACTGTAGGTTCTTCTTCACCATCTGCGCCAGCTGCTTCTTCATCAGAATCAGTGGCTTCATCAACCAACTGAGCGCCTTTCACCCTTGGCGCGCGCTTGGCCATGCGCTTTCTGCGCCTTTTCATCACTAAACTGTCCTTACCAAAAATAGGGACATCAGTGGTTTGGTAGGCTGGGTTCTGAGCAAGGAAATTTGCAAGAGCAGGATAGGAAAGAATGATCTTGGTTAGAATACGGCAGTTAGTCTTGAACTTCGTCTTTCCCTCAGCCTTGTTTTTATTGTACTTGTCAATCTGGTCCTGAAGATTTGTGAATAAGATATGAGGCCAGTTGAGGATGGTCTTTGCCATAATAAATTCCCACTGCTCCATAGTAAATCTGTTGACATTTCCAGTTTTGAAGATAATGGAAGTGCCAACCAGATGCGCAATATGCGCCAGTAAATCACCACCATCTCTAATTTCCACAGTTTTGATATTGTTTTGAAGGGTAGGGATCTTAAGAAGAGAGCGCGTGTTGGATATGCTTATTATAAACCACTCCTATTACCTAGATTTTATTGATCCCATAACCTAATTTTATCTTTTGTGGACTTTAGGATATATTGTAAGAAGTGTTAAACTTCATTTTTAGAATAGTCCACTTTGATTGTATAGGCTTTAGATTGATAGGCTGAAAATTTTCTAAGTCTGGAATTTTAGTGGTCAAGACCTTGACCGTGAATTCACTTGACCGTGGTAGACCACCTGACCGTGGAAGACCACTGGACCGTGAATCACTTGACCGAAAGTCATTGACCGTGAAGCTTTGTGCCATATCTTGACAGGTCACATTTGACTCCTCGACCGCAGATGCCCTTAGGCATATTGACCGCAAGAGCTCCGACCGCAAGTCTTGACCGCAGATGAGCAGAAGTTCAAGAATCCAAGTATGTTCAAACTTAACCATGGTCAAACTATGGTTAGTTTAGAACGTTGCAGAACTTGGATCCCAAGTAATTCAAATTTGAATTCATCTAAGTGGGACCACCTCTTATCTGCAAAAAGGACAAACTCAGAATGAGCTCCAATCAGAATTCAACAGCTCATTGTCCTTCAACTTGGAGCCCAAGTAAATCCAACAGCTATTTTCTCATTCAAGGCTATAAATAGCCCTTAAGTTCTTCATTGAACTGTGCTGAGATTCTAAGAGAGAAATTGCTGTTGAAATACTTGGTGATTGAAGATCATACTCAAGATTTCCAGAATCCTTTGAATCTTCAAAGAACTCACCTTCAAACCTTCAAAGATCTCCAGCAACATTCAAGTCATCTCAAGCCTTGTAACACTTAAGATTCTTTAGGCTCTAAATCATATAGATTTCAAAGAGCTTCAGACTCTTACACACACTCACCCCAATTGATCAATCACTTAGATTGAATCAAAAGGGATACACTGGTCTAAGTCTAGGATTTGTTCTTCATAGAAAGTAGGTGTTGATTCAATACTTCATCTCTGTAATCTGTACACTCAAGAATCAATATATACCTCCATTCAAAATCCAAGACTGACCATCTTGGTAAAGGACGTAGATCTTTTTAACAGATCGAACCTTTCCAAATACTTGTGTCATTTTACTTTCTGCAAATTTACTTTCAAGTATTGTTCATCTTGTTCTTCATTGTTCATATTAACTTTGTTTGTCGTTTAGTGTTTGATCTTACAGATACTCAAACGTATTGTGAATTGTGTTTGTTTGTTCTCCACATTGCCTAAGTTAAAATCTGACTAACTTATATTTTGCCAAAACTTCTAAGACAACAACTTTCAATTTCTCAACCATCTGACCACAAATCTCTTGACCGCATTTCTATTTGACCGCACTTATCTTGACCGGACTCACTTGACCGCAACTGGGTTGACCGTGAGTTCTGGTGTTAGAGATTTTGTCATAAACAACTCTACCTTATTTCCATCGAAAACTTCCGCTGTGCATATTACACCTTGACCGCACGGTTTATTACTTGACCTCAAAACTCAAGATTGTAAGCACTTGGTTGAATTTTGAAAAAGGGTTGAAATTTTAAGTAGGCTATTCACCCCCCCCCCCTCTAGCCTCCTTTCATACCCTTGTTGTGTCTTTGGGACCAACAAGTGGTATCAGAGCAAACACCTTTATAAAACTTCTGTTTTTCAAGCTTAACAGCTTGGGTGCCGATTCGAAATGGCAAGTCAGAAAACTATGGCAACGGTTAACTTCACTCACGTTCCAGCGTTCGACGAAGATAATTTTGACGTATGGAAGCACAGCATTCTAACTCAGTTCTACTCCATGGACGAGCAACTTGGTGACTGTCTTACCATTGGACCATACTTCCCAATGAAAGCTAATCCGGATCCAGAAACCAATGGTGCAAATCCAACTATCAAGAAACCAAAAGCTGAATGGACTGATGAAGAGAAAAGACTAGTTGGAATGGATGTGAAAGCAAAAAGCATACTTCTAAGTACCTTGAGTACGTCACAGCGTCGACAGATCATGGAATGTTCTACTGCAAAAGAACTTTGGGATGCAATTGAAGATTACATCGAAGGAGATCAAGCTTGCAAGGAAAGCAAAAAGTTTGCAATTCAAAGAAGATTCAACAACTTTGCTAAGATCCCCGGTGAATCACTAAGAGCTACTTATGATCGTTATTGTGAGATCGTAAGTACTTATACAGCACTCGGAAAGAAGCTTACCAAGAAAGAAATCAATGTTAATTTTCTTGCCGCTCTTGGTTCGCAATATCTACACAAAGGAAACACTCTTGAAGATACCAAGCTACTAGATGACATGTCTCTCAGAAGCCTCTATGCCAACCTCAAGGTCTTTGATATCAAGCTTAACAACATTGCTGAAATGGAAGGAAAAACAAAGAGCTTATCGTTGGTTGCTCAAAAGGAAGAAGTGATCGAGGAAGAAGATCCAAAAATCTCCACATCAGATTTACTTGATATGGATGATGATGATTTTGATATGTTTGTGAAAAGATTCCAAAAGTTCAGAAAGACAGCAAGACCCGGATCAACAAGCAAAGCTCCAACAAGGTTTTCAAGGAGCAGCCCTTCAAAGAAGAACGAGAACTTCAACTTCTCCAAGAAGAAAGAGGATCTCGTTTGTTTTAATTGCAGGAAACCCGGTCATTTCGCATCAGAATGCCCAATTCCCAAGTATGAGTATATGAAGAAGAAAAACAACTTCAATCCAAGATACTCAAAGCAAAAGGGGATGGTTGCTGAAGAGGACTCTACCACAAAAGAGTTAGCTACCTGGATAGAGTCAGATTCTGATGAAAGCGATGAGGATTCTGAAGAAGGTCACATCTGTTTGGTCGTTCAGTCCGATGATGAGGATGAAAATAAAAGTTGTCGCTCACCAAATGCAAAACCTAAACGGATAAGTTATACGGCCGATGAACTTGCAGAAAAGGGATTCCTAACTCCGGTTCAAAAGAATGGTGATCTTCTATTTTCAAGATGTGATGTGAGTGCAGCAAAGAAGGCTCTACTAAACCCCAAAGTAAAGGAAGTTCTGTCTACCACACCACAAGTCAAATTTGACATTTCCCCCGATGAACAAGAAAAGATGTTTGCAAAAGCTGAACAGGTAATTAGTAAATTCTCTGGCATGAAGGAAGCTTTAGCACTTTCAACTGAAGAAATTTCCCAGCTTAAGACGGAGAAATCTCTACTAAGATCTGAACTCACCCTCCTTAAGGAACAGATCAAGAGTATGACTCCTCTTACTGATCGAAACCGCTTCTTAGAAGAACAAAATGCTATATTTAAAGTTAAAAACGAAGAATTGGTTGCTGAGATAAAAGACCTGAAAAGGATCACAAATGAGTGGACCAATTCTCGTGTCACTATGGAACAAATACTAGAATCCCAAAAGTCTAGTGGTGATAAAGAAGGCTTGGGATTCCAAACTAGTGACAACTTTAAATGTGCATCTTGTTATGAAAGAGATGAGAAATTTTCCCAACAAACTTTGGAAGAGTCAAAAGCTAAACATCATGGTTCAAAGGGTAAAGGACAAGAACCAAAGAAGAAACTAGAGTTCCATTATGTCTACCCTAAGAATCAAACTGGAAAGGCTTTAAAGTTGAAAGGAAAAGCCATGGAAAATCCTACCAAAGTGGAAGACTCTTGGAAGGTACCTGATCATGACCGTGCTTCTACCTCAAAGCCCGGTCGAGTAGCCTTCCGTGGCATGTCGACCGCAAACCAAGGCAAAGCGGTCAGGTTCAAGAAATTGAACTTTGTTCGGGAGAGATTTTCCATACCAGTTAACAATGTCGTGCTCAAGACTTCAACGAAGTTTGTTAACCCTCAGTTGGGTGGCTTCCACGTGTGTGATGGTTATGGTCACAAGGCTGCTGAATGTCTTTTGAGATTCACACCTAATCCCAGAAAGAGTAACCCTCCTTCTGTGAGGCAAGTGTGGGTTGTCAAAAGTTGCTAACCCTTTGGACCCAAAAGAATAAAATGGGGACCTTGTTCTTAAATGTTTATTTTATAGGCCCTCTGCTTAATGGCTGGACACTTCAAGGATAAATCAAGTTTATGGTATCTCGATAGTGGCTGCTCAAGGCACATGACCGGAGATATCAATTTATTGGAAGATGTCCGTGAAGAAAAAGGGCCATCAGTAACCTTCGGAGATAATAACAAAGGAAAGACTGTAGGATATGGAGTCATCCAAAAAGGAAAAATCACCATCCAAGAAGTCTCTCTAGTTACTAGTCTACAACACAATCTACTCTCAATATCTCAGTTCTGCGACAAAGGATTGCAATGTCACTTCACTTCAAATTTCTGTCTCATCAAAGATGGCATATCCGGCGTCACTTTGCTCAAAGGGATACGTAAGAAAAATGTTTATGTTATTGATTTTAATTCATCTTGCATTTCTTCTAATCTCTGTTTTGTAGCAAAGAATGTTAGTGAGAATAGTTGGCTGTGGCATAAAAGACTAAGTCACTTAAACTTCAAGTATCTCTCCAAGATTGGTAGAGAAAATCTAGTTCGTGGTCTACCCAAAGTAACTGATCACCACGATGAGAAGTGCACAGCATGTCAACTAGGCAAACAACCAAAAGCGTCTTTCTCCAGCAAGACGACACCTTCAACACTCTTTACCGGTAAAATCATGGTCGATTACCATCTCACCGGTCAAGTAATTCCGGTCGAAGCATCAAAATCTATCAAAGCTGACCTCATCAATGCTGACCGCATAAACGTCAACCGCTCATATGCCAACCGCCCCATTAACCGCATATAAAGATGAAATTTGTTCAGGCTTTAAAGAAGCCGACCGCATGGGAAAATGATGATATTCGTTCACTACTTTAAAGAAGCATTCATAGGCCAAGGTAACATTCTTGACCGCAAATATCACGGTCAAGCACCTGACCGCAAAAGTTTGGTGACCAGGTAAGTGTTTCTAACTTAGCAATTTTTAGGATCCTCCTAGTCATCCAAAGGGGTAATTTTGTAATTTCCTCTTTTCCCTCGTTTTCATTTAATTCAAATCATTTGCAATTAATTTTATTCCCTTATTTATGTCCGCCGTCACTATCCATGCATTTATGGCGAAAGGACATCATTGGTCAAATCCCTGAATTTGCAGAGTTAACCTCCCACTTCTCTGCACAAACGGCTCCACTACTTCCTTAACCTCCACCTCTCTGCAAAACACTTTTTCAGAAACTCCTTCTCTCTACATCTCTCTACTTTCTTTCTCTACAAACCCAGTTCACCTTCTCTCCATTCTTTCACCATTTCTTCTCACTCTCTCTATTTAAATGGCTCCTAAACCCTCTCAAACAACCAAATCATCTAAGAAATCTCAAGAACCACACTCTGAAGATACAATGGTATGATTTCTTGACCCAAAACTCCTCCATTTTCAATTTTCGTTTCTCAGTTTTGGCGGGTTTAAAACCCTTGGTATTCATGTTCGATTCTCTCTGTTTCTGGGTTAAATTCTCATTGTTTTACTAGTTATTCTTGTTATTTTCGAGATTTCGAGCTCAACATAATGTTTAGATTCATATTCTAGTTGTTAAATCTCTCTATACCATGAATTTTCAAAGCTTTTAGTTCATATTTTTTATTTTGCCCTTTCATATTCTGGTAATTATGATGTTTTGGTAGTGAAATTGTTGATATTTTCTTGCTTAATCGGTTTTTGTGCCCATTTTGGTGTAATTTTTATGAATTTTCGTCAACTATATCGTATTCTGCATTTTTGCGATGAACAGTGTTCTTATGGTGTTCTTCATGTTCTTGAGAGCATCACTTTTTGATCCTTAAATTCATTTACACATAGTAATATGTTGTTTGTGCGTGTTTTTAATTATCATTGAAATATTTCTAAGTGTTTTTGTTAACCGCTCTCTGTCTACCGTGTGCCTGTCGACCGCATCATCAATCCTTCGACCGCACATTGGTTGACCGCATCACTATTGCTAACTTTCTCAATTTTGTAGGAAGATCAATCATTTATTCCCGGCTGCGTTATTGATTATAAAGACCTCCAGAAGGATGCTATTGGGAGGCATTTGATAAAAAGAATGAAGAAATCAGACATACTTCATTATTTCACTATGAATCAAACCAGTCACTACCTTGCCGCAGTCGGAGAATTTTATTCTACCGCAAAGGAAATCAAAGGAAGAGATGAGCAAAACAACTCTCTTAACTGGATTGCTGCAGAAGTTTACGGTCACAAGATAGAGATTGACTACACTGATATTGCCTCCACTCTTGGTCTTGACATTGACAATGAGGCTCCTATCTCTCTATCTGACGAAGAATATGATGGATTGGCAATGAGATTGATTGGATCTACTGACGTGTGCAAGCCCTACCGGAAAACCTTTCCAGAGGTGATGTATTACATTGGTCACTTGGTTGGCCACGGTCTGCTCTGCAAGAGTGGCAACCATGGAAATTTCAATACCACTCAATGGAGGCTGTCTACTGCAATCTATCTGGGCAGGAAGATGAATTGGCCCAAGATTCTATATGATCTCCTGTTAGATCACATTTCTGATTATAAGAAGCTGATGTCTGAAAAGGCCGCCACCAAATACAAGAAAAACTCACGGTTCCTTTCTCTGTTGTTTAAATTCATTCCTGAACTCAGAAGGGATATCAACCGAGATACAGACGCCAAAGTTCCCATCTCTCTATCCAAGGTCTTTGATATCAAGACTATGAGATCTACCTACCGCAACCGTTTTGGTGATGATCAATACCAGGAATACAGAAATCGTGAACCTGAGCACAAAAGAGAAAAATACATCCCTCCTGCCTACACCAAAGCTGCCAGAATAGCCTTAGGACTTGACGCACCAAGGAAGTCCTCATCTGTCCATGATGATGATGATGATGAAGAAGCTGAGGACGAGGAAGAATCTAGAAGAAAGGTTAAAGGCAAAGGAATTGCCAGTGCATCGACCGCTCCTCCCAAACCAAGACCATTGACTGGAGTTGTCATCAAGGAACCTTCAACCAATAAGTCTCCTTCCAACATTCCTCCTACCGCACCATTGAAAACCAAGTCTACCGCACCAATCTCCAAATCAACCGTCTCCAAGCCTACCGTTCTCTCTCCGACCGCTCCATCCAAATCTTTCAAGTCGAAGTCTTCTGCACTCCCCGCTTTGTCTCAGGGGGAGAAATCCAAGAAAAGGGATCTTTCTCTAAGTCCCCTTCAAACAGCAAAGAAATCCAAGATTTCAGGACCTCCTCTTTCGACCGCATCTCCAGTATTTACCCCATCCGGTTCACCTACTCAGGGCGACCGTGAAGATGTTATTGAAATTGCTCCACCCCAGCGCCTGAAAAGGCAACCAATTTCTAAACCAACACTCGGTTTAGTTGATGAATCTACAGATGAAGAGGTGAAGGATGTATCTGATGATGGATCAGAACATTCTGATCATAATGCTGATGATAATGTTGAGATTGATAAGGGTATCAACGCTGATAGCCCGGTGCTTAGTGATGATGAAGTTCCAGCAAATGTTGAAAAGCTTCCTGAGCATGGGGGTCACAGTCAAGAAGATGACCATGAACCCAGTGACCGCGAAGTTAATGATACTGGTAATATGACCATGTCTCCAATCAGGCAATCCCCTTCTGAACCTCCGGTCGATCAAATTGCTCATCTATTGACTGCAGTGGAAATGCTTACACAAATCAATCTGGATTCCCAAACCCAGATCTCAAAGCTGACCGCCAATCAGACCGCTCTTCATGAAGAAATCTCTCAGCTGAAGTCTGCCAATTCAGTGCTTAAAGACCAGGTTGTTGCTCTCCCCTCTCAACTGATTGAGACCATTAAGGGGGAGAGAGAGTACCTATCAAAGGCTATATCAGATGCCCTCTCCGGTCAAGCAGGCAGCAGCTCTTCGAGGCCCGGTCAAGCTGCTGGCTCTACTTCTACCGCTCTTGTTGCTCCAAGTGCCTTCATGGTAACTCCGGACTTTATGAACAAATCTTCCTTATTCAAACAAGGGCCATCATGAAGTGCTTCTCAAAGGAAGTCTTAAAAGCCTCGGTAGATATCTCAAAATCTATGGAGGATGTTAAAGATGAACTCTCTCTGGAAATAAAGAAAGTAAGAATGTCAGTGGAAAAAGATGTTGATATTGCCCTAAAAACCGCTATGACCAATCTGAATGAAAGCTTGAGTAGGAAATTGGAAGCATTCAAACAAGCCATGATTGTCCACACCAACCGCCACAATGACCAATCAAACAAAATTGATTTACTATCCAATCGAGCTAACACTGTGCTGAACAGGATCAACCGCCACGGTAATCTAGTTGCAAATCAAGAGGCAGAAGCAGGCCACGGTAATGTAAATGCTCAGGGTGAAGATGATGAAGATGGAGTGACCGTACCTATTCTCATTCTCGGTCGCTCCATGCCCTCTTACCGCTCTCCCTTCTCTGATCCCACTGAAGATGATCTCCATACCTTCGACCGCTTCTAAACTATCCTCTACCGCAATATCAATCGCACCATTTGAACTGACCGTATGTGGTCATGTTAAAACAAATTTGTTGATGTTTGTCTCAAAACAATTTGTATTTCTGTTTTTTTTATTTGGGTTGTAAAACTTTAATCTCTTTTGTCTGCACTCCTCACCTTAATGATTATATTTTTGTGGAGTGCCTTTTGAATGTTTGTTTGATGTATTTGCATACTTATTGTTATTTTCTCTAAAAATGCATTCAAACCTTATGTCTATCTTGCTAGGATTAGTATCTTTTATCTTTTTAGGCTGATAGAAATCTATGACACTGTCTTAGAGTGTGCATTGACTTGGGGCATGAAATTAATAAAATATTATTTTCTTGAAAACATGTTATTACCAAGTACAATGAATTAGCCTTTGTTATAGTAGGTAATGGTCTCAATCAAATAGGGGGAGATTGTTGGATATGCTTATTATAAACCACTCCTATTACCTAGATTTGATTGATCCCATAACCTAATTTTATCTTTTGTGGACTTTAGGATATATTGTAAGAAGTGTTAAACTTCATTTTTAGAATAGTCCACTTTGATTGTATAGGCTTTAGATTGATAGGCTGAAAATTTTCTAAGTCTGGAATTTTAGTGGTCAAGACCTTGACCGTGAATTCACTTGACCGTGGTAGACCACCTGGCCGTGGAAGACCACTGGACCGTGAATCACTTGACCGAAAGTCATTGACCGTGAAGCTTTGTGCCATATCTTGACAGGTCACATTTGACTCCTCGACCGCAGATGCCCTTAGGCATATTGACCGCAAGAGCTCCGACCGCAAGTCTTGACCGCAGATGAGCAGAAGTTCAAGAACCCAAGTATGTTCAAACTTAACCATGGTCAAACTATGGTTAGTTTAGAACGTTGCAGAACTTGGATCCCAAGTAATTCAAATTTGAATTCATCTAAGTGGGACCACCTCTTATCTGCAAAAAGGACAAACTCAGAATGAGCTCCAATCAGAATTCAACAGCTCATTGTCCTTCAACTTGGAGCCCAAGTAAATCCAACAGCTATTTTCTCATTCAAGGCTATAAATAGCCCTTAAGTTCTTCATTGAACTGTGCTGAGATTCTAAGAGAGAAATTGCTGTTGAAATACTTGGTGATTGAAGATCATACTCAAGATTTCCAGAATCCTTTGAATCTTCAAAGAACTCACCTTCAAACCTTCAAAGATCTCCAGCAACATTCAAGTCATCTCAAGCCTTGTAACACTTAAGATTCTTTAGGCTCTAAATCATATAGATTTCAAAGAGCTTCAGACTCTTACACACACTCACCCCAATTGATCAATCACTTAGATTGAATCAAAAGGGATACACTGGTCTAAGTCTAGGATTTGTTCTTCATAGAAAGTAGGTGTTGATTCAATACTTCATCTCTGTAATCTGTACACTCAAGAATCAATATATACCTCCATTCAAAATCCAAGACTGACCATCTTGGTAAAGGACGTAGATCTTTTTAACAGATCGAACCTTTCCAAATACTTGTGTCATTTTACTTTCTGCAAATTTACTTTCAAGTATTGTTCATCTTGTTCTTCATTGTTCATATTAACTTTGTTTGTCGTTTAGTGTTTGATCTTACAGATACTCAAACGTATTGTGAATTGTGTTTGTTTGTTCTCCACATTGCCTAAGTTAAAATCTGACTAACTTATATTTTGCCAAAACTTCTAAGACAACAACTTTCAATTTCTCAACCATCTGACCACAAATCTCTTGACCGCATTTCTATTTGACCGCACTTATCTTGACCGGACTCACTTGACCGCAACTGGGTTGACCGTGAGTTCTGGTGTTAGAGATTTTGTCATAAACAACTCTACCTTATTTCCATCGAAAACTTCCGCTGTGCATATTACACCTTGACCGCACGGTTTATTACTTGACCGCAAAACTCAAGATTGTAAGCACTTGGTTGAATTTTGAAAAAGGGTTGAAATTTTAAGTAGGCTATTCACCCCCCCCCTCTAGCCTCCTTTCATACCATTGTTGTGTCTTTGGGACCAACAGCGCGCCATAATATTTTGAGCAGCGTCTGAATAAGAACTGATTTTGCCAGCAACACTCAAAGGGACAGTTGTGTTGAAGTTGACAATCTTTTTTATAGTGCCAGCAGACATAGTGATTTCAACATCTTGAACCACTGCGCGTATCCGATAGCGCACCATCCCTTCTACATCAGTTGGAATTTCCACAAATTTAGCTGTGGAGAAAAATTCATCAACTAAGAGCTGTGAGTAGAAAGGTTGCTCCAGAGTGAATAAGGGAAGGAGTCCAGCAAGTCTGATATATTCCATAACATCTACACCCATGGGATCAGCAGCTAGCTCATTTAAATCAAAGGTTTCACCAGGTCTGAAATTATTGAGATCCTGAAAAAGATAAACATTGAAAGGAATAAGTGTGAATCAGGCGCATAGAATCATAAATAAGCAAAGTGAGGACTAGGCGCATACAAAATTTTAGGCGCATAAAATAATTAGGCACAGAGAGTATTGGGCGCATAAGAGAGTACTGTGAGTCAAGGCGCATGATTATAGTAGGCCCATGAAATTATGAGGCGCAAAAAAATACAGGGCGCATATTTATGGTTCTATGAAATATACTAAGAAAAATTTGAACATAAAAATTGACTAAGTATGAATTTGGGGCGCATAGTAAGTGTAGGCGCATAATGATATTAGGCGCATAAAGGATTGAGGAGCAAACACAAGTAGGCGCAAGAATTACTTTGAGGCGCATAATATCAATGTGCGCATAATCATACTAGGCGCATGAATTCATATATAGGCGCATTACTATGTAGAAATTTAAACTCAGAAAAAAAATTCACAAACACATGCAAACATACATATGCAAGTTTTCAGAATCAAAACGCGAAAATTTTGAAAAACAAGTTTTGAAAATTATGAAACCCAAGTCAAGCAAAAATAATGAAGAACACGAAGAACATGCCTTGAGTGCTCGAAGAACACCAAGAACACATAATTTGTGAAACTTCACCAAATCAAGCATACAATATATCAAAATGACCGCACGAAGACAAGGATAACAAAAATGTAAAACAAAACAAGTAGAAATCAACAACGAATCCAGTAAATGGATTCAAAGATCCGAAAAACCGAAAAGTCAAAAATGGAAAATCTTCAGATTTGCGAAATATAATGACTAGATCGTTGAAAAGTTTAGCTATAAAGACTCGAAAACAAACAATGAACATAACCTAACAAACGATTTTGAAAACGGATCACTGAAGCAAGATTTATCAAGTAAAATGCAATCTCGGTTTTTGAAAAAGACGAAAAAAAAAAAAACAACAGATAATGACGAAACAAAAAAAATTCAGAAATTTAAAGAGTTTTAGAGTTTAAGAATCCATACCATTTCGTCTTGTGTAGATTTCGAAGCTTTCTTAGGACCCATAAATGATATAAATAAAGAAAAGTAGAGAAGAAAATGATGAAATTCTAGATAAAGAAACGAGAGAGAGAGTAGAGAGAAACAGAGAGGAGGCGGTGAGGTGTAGGGAAATGATGAAATAGTTGGTGAGAGAGAGAGAGAGGGTGAAGGGAAGTATATATAGGTTATGATTAAAAAATTTGCACTGATATGGAAATAATAGGGTTAAAATTTAAAAAGATGGGAAGTTGAAAGGATGGCATTAATGAGGGGTTTTATGAAAGACGGCTCATCATGACAGGAAGGTACGGCTCATTAATGAGGGATTTTGAGATTTGAAGAACATTAAATGCAGAATGACATAAAGTGTCATGATGTGACATTTTGTGTAAAAGAAAAACTGCTCCACTTTCCCTTTAAGTGTATGAGCAATTTTGACTAATTTTTGCACAAACCCCAAAAACATTTATTTTGGTGTAAGTTTGGGGTGCAATAAATATATCCCCAGAAAAATAAAATTTTGAAAAACGCAAAACGAGGGAAAAATTAATTGCACAAGTACCCTTGAACAATTAATGGAATGTCAAAAGACAAAAATTCCTATAATAAATGATGGGAATTTACGTACCTGGTACTTGTGAAAATTTAATACCTTCAATTATTGAAATAATAATTATGGTAGCATTGATTGAGCCGCAAAAGTAAATGCGCGCATGAAGGGGCGCATTACTCATCAAGGTGCGCAGAAAGATATAGATAGCATTGCGTAATAGGCGCGCAGAGATGTTTGAGCGCGCATAAGCATTTGGCGTGCATTAGATACTAGGCGCGCATGAGATGTTAGATGCGCAGGATAGTGAGGCGCGCAGGAGATGCTAGGCGCACAGGAAGTTTCCTTGAAACTTTGAAATGTTTTAACATTTGAACCTAGTTTACTCATAACTCAACAAAACATAAAATCATTAGTATTGATAAAACTATATTGAATTTAGTTGAGTTCAAGCATACCCATTTCACCTCTCAAAAACATGAACCGTTTCGCGTCAAGTGCTTTCGTTAGGATGTCGGCAATTTGATAGTCGGTTCCCACGTGTTCCAAATGTATATTTCCTTTTTCCACGTGGTCTTTGAGGAAGTGATATTTTGATGTCGATGTGTTTGGTCTTGGAGTGCATGACAGGATTTTCAGAAACCGCAATTGTTGATGTATTGTCGCAGTAGATGGGACAATTTTCTTCGATGATATCATAGTTCACCAATTGCTGCTTCATCCATAGTATTTGACAGCAACAACTTCCCGCAGCGATATATTCGGCTTCGGTTGTTGAGACAGATACAGAAGCTTGTTTCTTACTTGCCCATGACACAAGTCGATATCCGAGGAAATGACAAGTGCCACTAGTGCTTTTCCTATCAATGGTGCACGCTGCGTAATCCGCATCTGAATAACCTACAAGTTTAAAGTTCGAATCTTTGGTGTACCAAAGTCCAAGGTTAACAGTGCCGGAGAGATATCTTATAATACGTTTCACAGCAATTAAGTGTGCTTCTCTAGGGTCGGATTGATAACGAGCACAAACACAAACACTAAACATAATATCGGGCCTACTAGCAGTAAGATAAAGGAGTGAGCCAATCATACCTCGATAGAGCGTTTGATCAACACGTTTACCTTTTAAATCTTTGTCGAGTTTGTTGCCGGTGGCCATTGGAGTATCGTATGCTTTGGCGTTTTCAAGTCCAAACTTCTTGATTAAGTCCTTTGTGTATTTGGCTTGATTGATAAAGATGCCTTCACTCATTTGCTTGATTTGAAGCCCGAGGAAGAATGTGAGTTCTCCCATCATGCTCATTTCAAACTTGCTCTTCATTAGTTTCTCAAAGCGCTTGCACAACAATTCATTAGTAGAACCAAATATAATATCATCAACATAAATTTGAACAAGTAATTTATGACCATTATGTTTGGCAATGAAAAGAGTTGTATCGATTTTACCGCGAGTAAGCCTTTTTCGATGAGAAACTTGGATAGAGTATCGTACCATGCTCTTGGTGCTTGTTTGAGTCCATACAAAGCTTTCTGGAGTTTGTACACATGATTTGGAAATTGTGAATCTTCAAACCCAGGTGGTTGAGCAACATAGACTTGTTCTTGGAGTTCACCATTAAGAAACGCGCTCTTCACATCCATTTGATATAACTTGAAGTTCTTGTGAGCGGCGTAAGCTAGAAATAATCTGATAGCTTCAAGTCTTGCTACGGGCACAAAAGTTTCATCGTAGTCAATTCCTTCTTCTTGCCTATAGCCTTGTGCAACCAATCTTGCTTTGTTTCTTGTGATGGTTCCATTCTTATCCATCTTGTTCCTGAACACCCATTTCGTACCAATCACTCCATGGTCATTTGGTCTTGGAACTAGAGTCCAAACCTTACATCGTTCAAATTGATTGAGTTCTTCTTGCATGGCAACAACCCAATTAGGATCTTGGAGCGCTTCATCAGCCTTCTTCGGTTCAATTTGAGAGATAAAAGAAGTGTAAGCATCAAAGTTTGTAGCTCTCCTTGTTCGAACACCAACTTGTAGATCACCGATGATATTAGCAATTGGGTGACCTCTAACTTCATGAATTTCAGGAGGTAAGTTAGGTTGAGTCGTAGTAACTTGAAGGTCTTCAATTGGTACATCTTCACCAGATTCTAAATCATCAAAATTTGGGGGTTGAATTGGTGTAGAGTTGAAACTTGGGTTTACACCAGATGCAGCAGTAGAAATAGGCGCGTGAGAGGAATCATGAGGCGCATCATTGGAATGAGGCGCAATAGAGGATTCACCAGGCGCACCATTCAATGAATTAGGCGCATTTGATGTAGATGGATTTCCTTGAGTTGATAAATTCTGATGTTGAGTAGGCGCAACATAAATAGGAGCACCTGTATCATTTAGCTCAACAAAATCATCAGCAACATTTGGAGCCAAATGTGGCTCAAGGAGAGAATGTTCATCAAATGTAACATGTACATATTCAACTATCACTAATGTAGATCTATTAAAAACACGAAAAGCTTTAGAGTATTTGGCATACCCAACAAAAATACCTTCGTCGGATTTGGCATCGAATTTACCTCTATGTTCATTTCCGTTGTAGAGGATATAACATTTGCAACCAAAGATCTTGAAGAATGCAATGTTGGGAGTTCTACCACGCCAAAGTTCATACGGAGTCTTGTTGTGAAGTTTGTTGATGAGGGAACGATTTTGAGTGAAACATGCAGTGTTGATAGCTTCTTCCCAAAAGTACTTAGGTAATTTAGCTTCAGCTATCATCGTCTTTCCCGCTTCAATCAACGTCCTATTCTTTCTTTCAACAATGCCATTTTGTTGAGGGACTCCGGCGGTTGAAAAGTTGTGATCTATCCCATGATCTTCACAATATCGAGCAACACCGTTGTTTTTGAATTCTGTTCCATTGTCGGATCGAACACTAACGATGTCATCTTCTTTTTGGGTTTGGAGCAGTCGGAATAAGGTAGTGAGAATATCATAACAATCATCTTTTGTAATCATCATCTCCACCCATGTATATCTTGAATAATCATCCACCACAACTAGAGTATACTTGTTTCTTCTAATACTTGCGGTGGAGACTGGTCTAAATAGATCAATGTGAATCAGTTGCAAACATCTAGAAGTTGAAGGATTTGACTTGCTTGAAAATGACTGCTTCGGTTGTTTGCCAAGTTGACACGTGGCGCACTTTTTGTCATGATGATCAGCAACCTTGGAAGTCCTTTGACAAGATTATTCCTGCTGAGTTTAGATAGATACTTGAAGTTCAAGTGACTTAAGCGCTTGTGCCACAGCCAACTATTTTCGTTCACACTTTTTGCTACAAAACAAAGATTAGTACTAGAGTTCATACTATGGAAATCAATAATATAAATATTTGTCTTACGATATCCCGTGAGTAAGATAGCTCCAGTTTTGCCATTCTTGATAAGACATTGCGTTGAAGTAAAATGGCATTTTAATCCTTTGTCGCAGAATTGAGATATGGATAATAAGTTGTGCTTGAGCCCTTCGACGAGTGAGACTCTTTCAATGCACACTTTGTCTTTCTTGAGCTTTCCATATGCTACAACTTGACCTTTGTTATTATCACCAAATGTTACGGAGGGGCCTCTTTCTTCATGGACATCTTCTAATAAGGATTCATCTCCAGTCATGTGTCTTGAACACCCACTATCGAGAATCCATTCATAATTTCTAGCTTTTGAAGATCCAGCCATAAAACAAAGAACCTGAAATATAGACATTTAAGCAGGTCCCCTTTATTCCTTTTGGGTCCTAGGGTTAGCAACTTTTGACAACCCACTCTTGCTTGACCTTAGGATTTTTACGTCCTTTGGCATTGGGAGTGAATCGCAAAAGGCATTCCACGGCCTTGTGTCCTGAACAATCACAAATGGAAC
Source organism: Campanula takesimana (assembly GCA_026119855.1). Lineage (NCBI taxonomy): Eukaryota > Viridiplantae > Streptophyta > Magnoliopsida > Asterales > Campanulaceae > Campanula > Campanula takesimana. The sequence goes on from JAOWBW010001420.1 coordinate 254,674, forward strand.
AATGATGAAAGCCACCAATCACATGAGTTTTCACAAACTCTTTACTTTTCTTAGGGATGGCATTCTTCTTTGGGTCAGATGAACTAGCCTTAACAAAATCTTTCTTTTGAAATTTTGGAGCGCTTTTTCTTGGAGGGCGCATAGGGCTAGGAGGCGCACGGCGATGAGACGCGTGGCTCTTAGGCGCATAATGAGCACTCGAAGAAGGAGCGCGCCTATTTTCAAGAATGATTTTGCTAGGAGATGGTTCATCTGTAGCTATATCTTTCCCATTAGCTTTCCCAAATTGCTTCGTTGGGTAGACATAATTGAATGTTTGTCTCTTGACTTTTTCCTGTCCTTTACCCATTGAATTTGAATGTTTTTCCTTGGGAATTTCAAAAGTTTGCTGGTTAGTAAATTCACTATCTCTTTCAGCACAGACATCACATTTAAAGTTATCACTAGTTGATGAGAATCCCAAGCCACTTTTATCACCACTGACTTTTTGGGACTCAAATATATTCTCCATAGTGACACGAGAATTGGACCACTCATTTGTAATCTTTTTAAGATCAGTAATTTGAGCAACCAATTCATCGTTTTGAACTTTAAGAAGTGAGTTCTGTTCTGTTAGAAAAGTGTTTTTAACAGTAAGAGGAGTCATGCTCTTTATCTGCTCCTTAAGGAGGGTGAGTTCAGATTTAAGTAGATATTTCTCGGTCTTAAGCTGGGAAATTTCATCACATGATAGTGCTAAAGCTTCCTTCATACTATCAAATCTAGTGATTACCTTTTCAGCCTTTTTGAACAATTTTTCTTGTTCAGCAATCACTTCATCATCATTGATTTTGGAGATTGGAGCAGTTGGTTCAACTTGAGGTCTAATGTATGCTCCTTTTCTCAACTTGTTCCTTGCACTAAGATCACATCGTGAGAATAAAAATCCACCATCGCTTTGAGCCGGAGTGAGAAATCCTTGTTCAACGAGCTCGCTGATTGTTGGTCCTTTCTTCCTTTTCACTTCTTGAAAACCTGCAGATTTCTTGATAGGTTTATTCAAGGCATTCATATCAGGAACATCCTTGGAGAAGTCATCATCAGAATCATAAGTATCAACTTCATCATCATTTGCCATCAAACAAATGAGTCCATCATCGGAATCTTCATCGCTCTCATCGGAGTTTGTTTCAATCCAAGTGTTCTGCTAATTTGCTGGTGCTTCTTCTTCCGCAGCCATTCCCTTGTGTCGAGTGAATTTTGGAGTGAACTTTGGAGTATGGCTGCTCTTCTTCTGCATATATTCAAATTTTGGAGTTGGGCAGCTTGAAGCAAAGTGTCCTGGTTTCCTGCAATTAAAACAAACAAGGTCTTCTTTTCTTTTTGAGTCACTGCTCCTCGTGAACTTTGGAGGAGCTCTGCTGGTAGATCCTTGAAATTTGCTGGTTGAGCCGGGCTTGGTAAATTTTCTAAACTTCTGGAATCTCTTCACAAATAAAGCGAAGTCTTCATCGTCCATGTCCAATAGCTCAGAAGTAGAAATTTTGGGATCGGAACTTTTCTCATCTTGTACCGGCGCAGAAGCAGGCGCAGGTGTAGGCGCAGCTTCCCTATGCGCCATCATAGCCATAGATTTTGACTTTCCTTCAGTTTCGCTGATTCGTTGGAGTTTGAGCTCATAAACCTTGAGATTTGCATAAAGGTTTCTTAAAGTCCATACATCTAAGGTTCCGACGTCTTCAAGAGCGCTGGATTTATGTAGGTATCTTGATCCAAAGGCTTGGAGAAAATTTACATTCAAATCTTTGTTAGAAAACTTCATGCCAAGTGAAATACATAGATTTATAATTTCACAGTAGCGTTCATAAGTTTGTCTTAAGGTTTCACCTGGGAGTTGAGAGAAATTGTTGAATCTCTTTTGAACTTCATATTTCTTGTTTTCCTTGCATACGGTGTCTCCTTCAATATGCTCTTCAATAGTATCCCATAGCTCATTAGCGGTAGCACAATGCATGACTTGTTGTTTCATAGCCGTGCTTAGAGTGCTTAGAAGTATGTTTCTTGCTTTGCCATCATTTGCAACTCTTCTTGTTTCTTCCTCAGTCCATTCCTCTTTTGGTTTCTTGACGGTTGGTTGAACAGCATTTGTGCGCGGATTTGGATTCGCTTTCATAGGAATGTAAGGTCCATAAACGACGGTGTCATGGAGCCTTTCATCGATTGAGTTGAGATGAGTCAATATGCTGAATTTCCACACGTCAAAATGATCTTCATCAAAGACCGGAACGTGAATGTAGTTTGCAGTTGCCATAGGTTTTGAGTTTGCCATTTAGAATCGGCACCCAAGCTGTTAAGCTTGAAAAACGAAAATGTTTTATAAAGGTGTTTGCTCTGATACCACTTGTTGGTCCCAAAGGGCAACAAGGGTATGAAAAATAGCTAGAGGGGGGGGGGTGAATAGATGTTTTAAAATTCTTTTCGTACCCTTGATAAACTCAATTGCAAATGCGCACTTTATCAAGTAAGCGTTATGATATGCGCCTAAGTGAGTGAGTGAAATGCACAGCGGAATTTAGTAATGTAAATAGGCGCAAAGTATGATAAAGGGGGCGCACATACACTCTAAGTATTTTTGGCTCAAAGTGGGTGAAATAAGAAACTAAGGCAAATGAGTTGACAACACAACACAAATCAGATCAATCAATCTACAATGAGTAAACAAGCAAATAGTGAGTGAAGATAATAACTTGAAAGTAAATGACAAGATAATAACACAAGCTATTTGGAGAGGTTCGATCAATGAAAGATCTACGTCCTCTACCAAGATGGTTAGTCTTGGATTTCTAATGGAGATCTTATATTATGAGAGAGTGTTACAAATTACAACTATTGAGCTTCTACACTAACTCAAGATCTAATATTCTATGAATGAACAAATCCAAAACAATAACCGGTGTATCTCTAAAAGAAGGATCTAAGTGATCAAACTTAAAGAGGTGCGTGTGTGATTTTAGTATCAAGGCCCTTTAGATCTTTATGATTTAGAGCACAATGAAACTAAAGTGTTATAGCTTGAAGATCTGGGCTAAGGATGAAGGTATGAAGATGTTCTTGAGAAATTCTGGAAAAACGAAGGCAATCTTCAAATCTTCAACAAATGCTTTGAGAGAGAAATTCTTGAAATTCTTAGCAAAACTCAGCAACTTCAAAATGTTGAAGTTATGGGGTATTTATAGTGAACTTCCAAAAAACTAGCCGTTTGAGATCCTTGTGGATAAGATGAGCTGTCGCTCGTTGATTGGAGCATGCATATATTATGGCCATTTTGACACTCAACATAAATGTGACCGTTGTGGACATGTGTCAACAGATTAGGCGTATATGCATCTTTTAACCACCGTTGGATCATTGGCGTAATTTAAATTCTCTTCAAGTCTTTGAATCTTCAATAAATCACTGAGTGTTGAATAAACACTTTGAGGCGCGTTGAGCCAAGAGGCGCATAGAGACTGCGCGCGTATGAGGCGCATGGCGCGTATGATCAAAATGAGGCGCATAGCATTTCTTAGAAGAATGCTTATATGCGCGCGCTAGAAGGCGCATGGCGCATAGGCGCAGGAGGCGCATATGCGCGGCTCAAATTCACTGAGTGGTTTTTCTTGAATCTTGATCTTCTTGCCCTATTTCTAAGCCTATTCTATAACAATGGACAACCTAAAAAATGAAGTATAAATACTTCTTACATGTGGGTCTAAAGTCCATGAAATAAAACTTAGGTGATGGATCAATCAAATCTAATAAATCCTATTACATTAAAAACTGAGATATATGTGGGCATACCCAACACTTAATAATACATGCACTGATATTTTTTTACACTAACACTAGCAATTTTTTACATTAACACTAGCACTTTTTTTCACTGACATTTTTTACACTAATACTAGCACTTTTTTAGACGTACACTAACACTTATTTACACTAGCATTGACATTCTTTTATATGTGCACTGACACTTAATCTCACATATACTGAAACTCAAAATACACAGTGCACTGACATTCTTTAATATTGTTGTATACACTTTTTAATAATAATGTTGGCACTCAATATACAACCACCCCCAATAGAAAAATTCAATATCTCTCTACCCATGCACCTATCTGTCTCCACCGCGGACCCAAAACCGCTCCACCCAATTTAGCTCCACCCTTCTACCAAACGGCTCCGATCAAGGCCACATAGGCGAGCTCATCATCTGTGCGGCTGAGATGATTTCAATTTTTTGTGGGTCCCACCGAGCTCGGCTACATCTCAACCGTTGGGTGAAGCTAAAATGAAGTGGCTCTAATCGGAACCATTGGGTGGAGCTAAGTAGGGGTGCAAGGGTTAGAAATGTTGGAAAAATGTGAAGGAAATGAGTATTTTCCTTAATTTTGTGTATTAAATAATTTGTCGAATGACAAAGTTGTTTATGGGTTTATGTTCTACTCCATGAGGACATTGAGATAATGTATTCATTTGTTCAATTTGGTGTTAGGATGAATGAGTTACAAAGGCTTAAAGTTGGGGGGGGGGTTGAAGTGGGTATATTGGCATTATCCCACATTGGAAAGGAAAGTAAAAGGAAGCTTGTATAAAGGCTTGGGCACTTTAGTAGTGTTCAAGCTTGTATGGCATAGAGGCTCTCTCTCGCGCGTATGGGAGGGGGTGCAAATCATGGACCCAATTTGGCTTGCGAGTTCCGAACTCATGTCTGCGGACACGAATGTAGCACCGATTTGGCTTGTCCGTGCGAGCTCACCTTTTGCTATATTTTTTGACTCTTACAGTCAAAAGTTGCCTAGAAAACTCAGAACAGATTCCTTTCCATCCATCTGAACTGGAATGCCAACTGAACAGCCTTCCATTATCTTCTTATCTCTTTATCTGGAATTAATTAAAGGACTTATCCTGTAATTAATTTTTCGGATACAAAGTACTGCTCTCATTTTGCAGTATAAATAAGAGCAGAATTCAGTCTGTAAGAACACACCAGAATACACAACAATTTTCCAGCAACCTCCGCTTCATCTCTTTTGTTACATATTGTTCATTCCTCCTTTGGCCTCCTGCATTGCATTGCATTGGTGATATTGTCCAGGCACAACCTCAATTCGCCGGAGTCTCATAGTGCTGGGAAGCATCCGGTCAGTCCGAGTAATCCTGGGAGACTAGCGTCCAAGAATATCCTCAAGCACTAACGGAGAGGGGGCGAATAAGTCTTAAGAACAGTGTGTTAAACACACGCCTCGGGACATCAACAAAATTTTGTCCAGTTTTATTTTTACAGTTTGTTTGTTTATTTTATCTTGTTTATTATTTCAGTTTAATTTATTCTGTAATTTGTTCTTTCTTGTGAAATTATTTCCAACAATCTTAAGACTTATTCTTCTGCAAGAAGGAACCACTTACAGAATACATCAACTGATTATAGTACACAATATTTACTGGTTGCTTGTGTTTCAAATATGGCTAATGAATCAAACACATCAACTAATTCTGGGACTCCTATTGTGACTCCAACTGCAACTGGTGCTAGTGTGATGGCAGGTCCTCAAACTGTGCACATCTCAACCACTCATGCCGAGAAGCCAGACAAATTTTTTGGCCTTGATTTCAAAAGGTGGCAACAGAAGATGCAATTCTTCTTGACCATGAATTTGGCTAAATATCTGAAAGAGGATATGCCAATACTGGCCGAGAATGAAACTAATGTGGCAACCTTGGCTGCAGTTGAAACATGGAAGCAATGGGAATACTTTTGCAGGAACCATGTTCTGAATGGCCTCTCTGATTCTTTTTATGGTGTGTATAGAGAGAAGAGGACTGCAAAGGAACTATGGGAATCCTTGGACCACAAGTGCAAAATTGATGATGCGGGAACAAAGAAATTTATTGTTGCCCATTTCCTTGATTATAAGATGGTAGACTTAAGGACTGTGAAATCCCAAGTGGATGAGTTGCAAGTAATTTTGCATGAGGTGCTTGCTGAAGGTATGATTCTTTATGAAAAGTTTCAAGTGGCTGCAATCATTGAAAAATTGCCTCCCGCTTGGAATGATTTCAAGAACTACCTAAAGCATAAGCGAAAGGAGATGGATGTTGAAGGACTGATTCTTCGACTCAGTATTGAGGAAGGCAATAGGGCTGCCGAAAAGAGGTACAACCCAAGTGTGGCCAAAGCTAATGTTGTGGAGCATGGTAAAATCTCCAAAGGCAAGGGTCATGGAAAGGGTAAAGGAAAAGCTGCGGCAAAACAGTCCCATTTGAAACCAAGAGGTGGTGTTTCCAAGGAGAAATTCACGGGAACGTGCTACAATTGTGGTGATGAAGGCCACAAGGCTACTACTAGTAGGATGCCTAAGAAAACTCGTGAGGCAAACATGGTGGAAGAGATCTCAAGGGAGATTTCTGATATACACCTTGCGGCGGTAATATCCGAGGTGAATTTGGTGGGTTCAAACCCAAATCAGTGGTGGATAGACACCGGTACAACTAGACATGTGTGTTCCAATAAGGACATGTTTAGTACTTTTGAAGCTTTTGAGAATGGTGAAAAGCTTTTTATGGGAAATTCAGCTACTTCTGACATTAAGGGTCAAGGGAAAGTAGTTCTGAAGATGACTTCCGGGAAGGAACTGACTCTCAACAATGTTCTTTATGTGCCAGATATAAGGAAGAATTTGGTATCCGGTTCGCTTTTGAACAAGCACGGATTTCGTATTGTTTTTGAGTCTGATGTTATAACTTTGTCCAAAAGTGGGATGTTTGTTGGCAAAGGGTATGTAACTGATGGGCTGTTTAAGCTCAGTGTAATGGTTGTTAAACCAAAGAATAATGAAATGAAAAATTCTTCCGTTTACTTGCTTGAGTCTTCCAATTTGTGGCATGGTAGACTAGGACATGTTAATTATGATACTTTGCGTAGATTAATTAACTTGAATTGCATCTCAAAGTTCAAAGTTGATTGCAAACACAAGTGTGAAACTTGTGTAGAAGCAAAACTAACTAGAGGTTCATTCCATTCAATTGAAAGAAATTCTGAACCTCTTGAGTTAGTTCACACAGACTTATGTGATTTTAAGTCAACTCAAACAAGAGGTGGCAATAAGTACTTCATAACTTTTATTGATGAAAGTACAAAGTATTGCTATGTGTATCTCCTCAAAAGTAAAGATGTGGCAGTAGAGAAGTTTATTCTCTATAAAAATGAAGTTGAAAATCAACTTAACCGAAAAATAAAGGTGCTAAGAAGTGATCGTGGTGGAGAATATGAATCTCCATTTGAAGAAATTTGTGCTCAACATGGAATCAAACATGTAACCACGGCACCTTATACACCTCAACAAAATGGTGTTGCCGAACGCAAGAATCGGACATTGAAAGAAATGATGAACGCCATGTTGATAAGTTCGGGACTACCTTCCAACATATGTGTTGAATAAGGTACCTAGAAAGAAATTGAACAAAAGCCCCTATGAATTGTGGCATGGAAGAGTACCATCCTACCAATACTTGCGAGTGTGGGGATGTCTTGCAAAGGTAGCCGTACCTCCACCTAAAAAGGTGAAAATTGGGCCTAAGACTGTAGATTGCATATTTATTGGATATGCTCATAACAGTAGTACTTATAGATTCCTTGTGTATGAATCAAAAATTCAAGATATACACAAGAACACTATAACGGAATCTAGGAATGTTTCTTTCTTTGAGAATGTATTTCCGTGCAAGTCAAGAAATGAGGAAAGCTCATCAACACAGATACAAGATTCAATAGAAGAAGAACACATTCAAGACAAAAGCGAGGAAGAAGAGGTGGAACCTCGACGTAGCAAAAGGGCTAGAGTAGAAAAATCCTTTGGGACGGATTTTCTAACCTATATGCTAGAAAGTGAACCACAAAGTTATCAAGAAGCTGTGAGTTCTTCAAAAGGACCTTTGTGGAAAGAATCCATCAAAAGTGAAATTGATTCCATTTTGCAAAATCACACTTGGGAGTTAGTGGATCTTCCTCCTGGAAGCAAACCACTTGGACATAAGTGGATTTTCAAACGGAAAATGAAACCAGATGGCACGATTGACAAATATAAGCCCAGACTTGTAATTAAAGGTTACAGATAGAAAGAAGGCCTGGATTATTTTGATACGTATTCTCTTGTCACAAGAATAACGTCAATCAGAGTTGTGCTTGCAATTGCCGCAATGCGCAATCTTGAAGTGCATCAAATGGATGTAAAGACTGCCTTTCTGAATGGTGACTTAGATGAGGAGATTTACATGGAACAACCTGAAGGGTTTGTTGCACAAGGGCAAGAAAAGAAAGTATGCAAGTTAGTTAAGTAATTATATGACTTAAAACAAGCACCAAAACAATGGCATCAAAAGTTTGATCAAGCCGTGATGGAAAGTGGATTCAAGATAAATGAATGTGACAAGTGTGTCTATACTAAAAACACTGAAAATGGCTATGTCATTTTGTGTCTTTATGTAGATGACATACTTATCATAGGAAGTTGTGACAAGATGATCAAATCCACAAAGATATGTTGAACTCAAAGTTTGACATGAAGGACATGGGTCTAGCGGATGTGATCCTTGGAGTGAAAATTTCCAGAATATCCAATGGAATTGTATTGAGTCAAGCTCATTATGTGGATAAAATTCTTGAGAAATTTAGCAAGGATGACAACAGGATAGCTAGTACTCCAATTGACCAAGTCAACATCTATCAAAGAATAGAGGAGAACCAGTTTCTCAATCAAAATATTCAAGGATCATTGGAAGTCTAATGTACCTTATGAATTGTACGAGACCAGATATTGCTTATGTTGTGAGCAAACTGAGTAGGTACACAAGTAATCCTGGAGCGGATCATTGGAAGGGTATTGTAAGAGTACTAAGGTACTTGAGACATACTCGTGATTATGGATTACATTATAATAGACATCCAGCTGTGATTGAAGGGTATAGCGATGCAAATTGGATATCTGATATCAAAGACTCAAGGTCTACAAGTGGATATGTATTCACTTTAGCAGGTGCAGCTATATCATGGAAATCTTCTAAACAGACGGTTATAGCTAGATCCATGATGGAATCTGGGTTCATAGCTTTGGACAAATGTGGGGAAGAAGCGGAATGGCTACGCCATTTTTTAGAAGATATTCCAAGATGGACAAAGCCAGTGCCACCAATCTGTATACATTGTGACAGTCAATCTGCAATTGGTAGGGCACAAAGCAATATGTACAATGGTAAGTCAAGACATATACGTCGAAGACATAATACCATAAGACAACTACTCTCAACTGGTACCATCTCTATTGACTATGTGAAGTCAAAGGATAACTTAGCGGATCCGTTAACCAAAGGGTTAAATAGAGAGGTAGTTGCGAGATCGACAAGGGGAATGAGTTTAAAGCCTCTTGAGAAGTTAACCACGGCGGAAAACCCAACCTAGCTGACTGGAGATCCCAAGATCTAGGTTCAAAAGGGACCACCTAACCGTTAAAAGACTTGTAGCGTCACTGTGAGGATTAATCCCATACCTATCCTATGCAGGTTTTCAACTGTTGGACTTTATCACCAAATTCCTCATCATTTCCGTCATGTGGTGAATTGTTGGAAAAATGTGAATGAAATGGGTATTTTCCTTAATTTTGTGTATTAAATAATTTTTTGAATGACAAAGTTGTTTATGGGTTTATGTTCTCCTCCATGAGGACATTGAGATAATGTATTCATTTGTTCAATTTGGTGTTGGGATGAACGAGTTACAAAGGCTTAAAGTTGGTGGGTTGAAGTGGGTATATTGGCATTATCCCACATTGAAAAGGAAAGTAAAAGGAAGCTTGTATAAAGGCTTGGGCACTTTAGTAGTGTTCAAGCTTGTATGGCATAGAGGCTCTCTCTCGCGCGCATGGGGGGTGCAAATCATGGACCCAATTTGGCTTGCGAGGTCCGAACTCATGTGTACGCACGTCCTGTGGACACGAATGTAGCACCGATTTGGCTTGTCTGTGCGAGCTCACCTTTTGCTATATTTTTTGACTCTTACAGTCAAAAGTTGCTTAGAAAACTCAGAACATATTCCTTTCCATCCATCTGAACTGGAATGCCAACTGAACAGCCTTCCATTATCTTCTTATCCCTTTATCTGGAATTAATTAAAGGACTTATCCTGTAATTAATTTTTCGGATACAAAGTACTGCTCTCATTTTGCAGTATAAATAAGAGCATAATTCAGTCTGCAAGAACACACCAGAATACACAACAATTTTCCAACAACCTCCGCTTCATCTCTTTTGTTACATATTGTCCATTCCTCCTTTGGCCTCCTGCATTGCATTACGTGATATTGTCCAGGCACAACCTCAATTCGCCGGAGTCTCATAGTGCTGGGAAGGATCCGGCCAGTCCGAGTAATCCTGGGAGACTAGCGTCCAAGAATATCCTCAAGCACTAACGGTGAAGGGGCGAATAAGTCTTAAGGACAGTGTGTTAAGCACACGCCTCGGGACATCAAAAAAATTTTGTCCAGTTTTATTTTTACAGTTTGTTTGTTTATTTTATCTTGTTTATTATTTCAGTTTAATTTATTCTGTAATTTGTTCTTTCTTGTGAAATTATTTCCAACAAGAAATCCCTCCACCGCTCATATTACCTTTTGTATTCCGCCCTCTTTTCACAATTCACAAACCAAAAACAAAGAGAGAGGAAGAATGAGGCTGTAAAGTAATGAAACTGGAAGTCCCTTTAAATCGAATACGAGTGAAATCAATAAATTAGCTAAATGCAAAATTTGATTGGAGCCAAGAAATTAGTTTTAGTACGAGGAAACCCTAACCTGAGTAAAAGTCGAACGTTGTTTACGGCGCCGGAGAAGTCAAAGGGGGATCAAAGAGCCAAGCGAACCAGATCTGGGCATATCTAATGGCGTGATGATGAAGATTTAGGTGGGGAGGTGACAGAGGTGTTGGGTGTTGTGAGTGGCGAGCGTGTTTAAAACACGTTTTTTTAGGCTTATGCATATTTTTATTGCATGTCCTATTTTTTCTTAAAATTAGAATATCACATGCTACAATTCTACTCCCTCCGACTCAAATTAGATGTCGTTTTGGAAGTTAATTTTTATCTCAAAATACTTGTCGTTTACAATTTTCAAGGCTTATTTATTGTTATATACCAATTCTACCCTTATTAATAGTCTAGGTAGTTGGATTACTTTAGGGGTATATAAGACATTTTCATATACATTAATTGCATTTCTTAATATGTGTGAAAGTGTCTAAAACGACATCTATTTTGAGACGGAAGGAGTATTTATTTTACTTACCCAACTCCATACTATATTATCCTCTTATACTTAAGTTATATGATGTATTTACGAATTCTACTTTACTTTTTATACTCGCAAATTTCTCAAGTACGGTGTTTTACACTCTCACAATTATTTAATAAACTTAATGAAAATAAAGAATTACTCCATCCGTCTCAATGTAATAGCCTTGTCACCTTTTGGATACGTCATAAAGTAGGAGTGTCATTCGCAAAATAAAAATAAAGAAAAATTACATTTAAAAGTCACCCAATTATTAGCGATGAGTGGATTCGATCACTCAACTCATATTTTTTGCATTGAGTAGCCTAAACTATTTTTTTAGTGCGTCGGTGATCACAATGGCTAACGGCATCCAATGTTTTTAGTTAAGTAGTCATGTGCAATCAACATGACTGAATTTCAAAGGGGTAAAATAGGAAAAATATAGTAGTTTAATCCATCTTCAACCTTCATCCCCTTCTTCCTCACCCCACCAAGAAACCTAAGCCATCCCACACAACCCAACTTCGATTTTTTTTTCCCAACATTATATACCCAATCAATAGCTAACATTAATATACTCCCTTCAATCATAACTACGATACCCCCAATTCAGTTTCACCAAGCTAGATTATTCACAATTACCCAATAATGGGGAAGAAACTTAAGAAATCTGAGTTTTTGAAACCTTTTTACTTTCTTTCTTCACATTCCCGTACAAAAATGGGGAAGAAGCCTATGAAAAGTAAAACCCCAGCAATAAAAACAGAAATCCCAACCATATACTACCCAAAACCACGGCAAAATAATTCTTAGTTTTATATCCATAATTTTTTTTAAAAAAAATATCAAATTGGAAATGATCAATTAGAATAATAATAAGTCACAAGTTTCCAAAGCTGATCCACACCTCGTTTATTGCAATGGCTGCCAGTAATTGAAGCAGAAGTACCCACCAAAATTGAGATGTGGATTTCAGGTTAGAGTGTGTGTTGAGAGAGCTCAAAAGCGAGGTAGGGGATTTCGGGTTCGGCCAAGGGATCGACAGGGGTCCTCCCAGCCGCTACCTATGGAGAACTAGAAAAGGGAGGAGGAAGGAGGACGGTGATGGAGGAGGGGGCAGAGGACAGCAATCTGAAAAATTGAAATTGGTGGGGGTGGCGCAAGTCAATGGGCTTCGTTATATGATTGAAGGGAGTATATTATTAATGTTTTTCATTAATGTTAATAATAGGTATTGATTGAATTGAATGTGTGTATATAAGGTTGAAAAAAAAAGAGTTGGGTGGTGTGGAACGATTTAGGGGGTGGGTGGGTCTTCAGCTAGAGAAAGAAGGGGGTGAAGGTTGAAGATAGGGATGGCAACGGGTCGAATACGGTCCGGATATTGCAAAACCCGTATCCAACCCGAGGCTACCGAACCCATATCTGAACCCGTCCGTATCCGACAAGGGGCGAATCCATATCCGCCCATTTTTTTTTAATCTGTGTGCATCTGCGCATATGTGTGTGCGTGTGTGTGTTTCTACTCATCCATTGTTGCCGTGATTTTAGGGTTGTTGAAGAAATTTTGATTTCTAACACAAAATCAAGCTTAGTGAACAGATAAAGGGAAAGGAACAAACCCAAAATCGAAGGGTCGGCCAAGGGAAAGGAACAAACACAAAATCGAACACATACCTTTAGGAAGAAGATCGATTCGAGGTTGAGGAAGAAGATCGATTCGAGGCATGGCGGGTTTGAAAGTGAGAGTCGAGACTGGAGAATCGCTGGTCGGAGGCATGGCGACGACGAACTCCATGGCGGCGATCGATTCGAGGTTGTCGGAGACACTACAAGAAAAAAGGCTTTCCGCGACTGCCCAAAGCCGTCGCGTATATAGCAAAATCCGTCACGTAAACCTAACTCGACTGGGAATATAATCGCCAAGGCAGTCGTGTAAAGCCTTGTCGCGGAAAGTTTACACGATTGGGAAAGCAGTCGCGTTAGTTCAATTGATTCCGCGATTGCTTTTTCCGTCTCCAAACAGGTTATTTATTTTTTTCATTTATTATATAAAGAGATGGCTTTTGCCGTCTCCTAAAAGGGTTTTTTTTTTTTTTTTTTTTTTGTATAAAGAGATGGCCAAAGGCAGTCGTAAAAAGACTAAAGAAATTAAACATTTATGCTTTCATTGATATTTGATCTTGTTTCCTAATTATCTCTAATTTTTTGTAACATTTACTCATTGTAACAAATAAAAAAATCAAATTGCATAACATTCAAATAAATTGCTTAAATCTATATATATATATATATATTAAAGTTGGTGAAGAGAGATGTGGTGATGCCACGTGGACAAATCATGGAAGAATCTTGCATTTCGTGATGCCACATCATCACTATCCTAAAAGTGTGTGACTTTTGATATTCTCATTATTAGCTAATACTATTAGCTCATAATAATAGTTATGATATGAGTTAACTATTACTATTAATAGTAATAGTTAACTATAATAGTTACTATACAAGTTAACTATTACTATTAATAGTATTACTTAACTATAATAGTTAATATACAAGTTAACTATTACTATTAATAGTATTAGTTAACTATAATAGTTACTATACAAGTTAACTATTACTATTAATAGTAAGTTAACTATTACTATTAATAGTATTAGTTAACTATAATAGTTACTATCCAAGTTAACTATTACTATTAATAGTATTACTTAACTATTATAGTTAATATGTATGTTAATATATTACTATTAATAGTATAAGTTAAGTATTACTATTAATAGTAATAGTAAACAATAGTAGTTACTATACAAGTTAAATATTACTATTAATAGTATTAGTTAACTATAATAGTTAATATATTAGTTAACTATTACTATTAATAATATTAGTTAACTATAATAGTTACTATATAAGTTAATTGTTACTATTAATAGTATTAGTTAACTATAATAGTTACTTTATTAGTTAGTTTTTACTATTAATAGTATTAGTTAACTATAAATAGGCTATATACATTAACTATTACTATTATTAGTATTAGTTAATTATAATAGTTATTATATAAGTTAAATTATTAATTAATCATAATAGTTACTATATCTATTAACTATTACTATTAATAGTATTAGTTTATTATAATAATTATAATATTATATAATTAATCATTGCTATTACTATCAATAATATTATTTAATTATAATAATAGTAATTATATAGATTAATTATTATTATTAATATTTTTAGTTAAAATGATAATTACTATATTAGTTAACTATAGTTAAAATATTATTTTTAAGATATAGTATTGGTTTCCCGTGCAGAGCACGGGTTACCCGCTAGTATCATAAAAATTAGGTATAACATAATTATCCAAAATAAACACTAACATTTGTCCAAATATCAACACACTTGTCACATTGTCAAAATCATAATCACCTATGGTTCATCCAGAGAAACAACCATCACCGTTTTGACAAAAAAGATCTTCTTCATCCAATAGGCAACAAGATCCAAGTTACTCTTTCTTGTGTTCCATTTATCTCTTAATATCCAGATTGCTAACTTTTCTCGAACCCTTCCTTTTGAAGCAAAGAAAACAATCTGAAAAAGAGTAAAAAACTAGAGTTAGGAGTTCAGTGTCATATAAAACTTAAAAAAATATATTAATAAATAACAAAATATATGGATTGAACAGTTCACACGCTCATTGGCATGAGTGACACGATCCTAGTAATTCTACATTACAATGAACTCAAGTAATCGATGCATGTACTGAAAAGTTAAAAGAAGCACCGAGAAAGTAGAATAAAAAATCTGCGAGATTTACATGTAAGCTTTTTGTCCCCCCCCCCCAAAAAAAAAAAATGAAAACAGAAGTAGAAGAAAAATCTCACAGGACTCAAATGAAAATAAGGAACTATAAAATTTAAGATAACATTACTTTGACCTATAGTAAACTTCATTTGATACCTGACCATTCATCTCATATGAAAGAAGTACATCAGCAGCTTCGGGATAGAGAACAATGGTAACTTAAAAGATTTTTCATTGGTAAGATTAGTGAGGTCATACCTTACACTTATTAATGCTTACAAACTCAACATATATACTGATGGATGGTGTGAAAGTCAATTTTTCGTATTCCAACTAGTTCCAGAAAATCTGAAAGTTTCGCCCCACCACAAGCAGCTGAACAAAAGGCATAATAAAAAGATCAATAGTTGGATACAAGAATGAACATAATAATAATAATAATAATAAAAAAAAAAAAAAAACAGTACACTCATAGAATAATTAAATTAAACTAAAATTACTATTCCAAGTTCCTTTGCACTAACATGAAAAAAAGTGGAAGTACTATTTTGGGATGGAGGGATTACAACTTTATTGAACAAATATATATGATACTTCTTTGCATAATATAACTCGCAATACAATACATGCAACAGAGATATAAAAACCTAGATTTCCACAATTAAAAATACCCCAAATTCCTTAAACTCAAATTAAGCACACACATAACCCTTAAAAAACAAAACCAAACACAATTTACAGCATAACCGACTAATTTCAACAGCGAAAAAGATAAACCCAAAAGCATTGGAATCTTGTACCGTCTTAAAGAAGAGCAGGCCCGAAATTCAGAGAGTTGTTGGCACATCCATCATGGATAGTAGTAGGACCTCTATCCCCAAACCACCGTCAAGGCATCAACACGGACACAATATATACCAATCCACCACATAATAAAAGTTTCAGACATGGATGAAAGAATAAGAAAGAAAAACATTAAAGAAAATATTGTAGTATGTACTATAGATGTAGTGAATACTATCTTGATGTGTGTTTTGAAAATTAATATGTCTTACATTCATGTAAAAAGTACTTTTATATTTAACAATGAACAGCTAAAGAAAAAAACACATTCCATAGTTACAGTACATAGACCCAACAAAAACCATAATCAATAAACCTCTTAATATTTACTCACTCCGTCCCATAATAAGGGACACTTTTAGTCAACCCTACTACTCCCTCTGTGTAACGACCCCAAAAATCCGTTTTATTTATTTTATAATTATTTTATATTTTTGAGAATTTTAAATTTAAAATTATGTGTGCATTTTATTTGTTGCATCATATTAAATGAATTTGCACATCTTACTTGATTATTTGAGTTAGTTAAAGTGTTAGAAGTAATATTTGTTTTGGGGAGTTAGTAGTGTTAGTGGAACTATAAGGGCTCTATTGAAAGTATAGTTGAGGGGTTTATGTGTTAGAATTGAATGTAGAGGGACTTTAGGAGAATGGGTATAAAAGCAACAATTGCATCTTTCTTCCCCATCCCTCTCAGTCGACTCACCCTCATTTCCCAAAATTACATTTCTCTGAGAAACCTCCATTGTTGAGAAAGAAAGAAAAGGTAAGATTTTGTTTTGTTAATTTTTCCTATTTTAATCTATTACTCCATTTTCAAATCTAATTATATATAAATGTTCAGGGAGTTGAATAGATCATATCTACCGAACAATATATTTTTCTTGACTCATTTCCGAAAAATAGGTAAGTTACTAATCCCCCCTTTAAATGTTAAAATGGTCATAAGTATGCTATATATGCTTTATACGTTATAAAATAATGTTTTGGGTATACTTTTATATACTTGTAATTTTGGGACAAAGGGAGTGGTATGAAAATGGTATTGTTGGGTGTTAGTATGGTTCTTAGCTGAGTTTTAGCCTTTGTGAAGTTGCAAAAGTTAAGTGTTGTAAGCATTGGTAATTTTGGGTTGTGAAATGAAAGGAGTGAACTTTGGTTAAGTTTTTAGGTCTGCCGGGTGAGGTGGGCGGCCGCCCAAAAAGGGCGTGCGGCCGCACATCTATCTGAAAGGTTTTACTCTTGGGACAGAGTATTTTGGGCGGCCGCACAGCCCCGTTTGGGCGACCGCCCAGTTATCTGGAAAAGTTTGGAGTTTTCAAACCAAGGGGTTTAGAGGTCAATCTTGGTCTAGTTTTTGGGTAGTGTCCTAAAGTACTTAGATGGTTGATGTGGATCACTAAAGTGGTAGAATTGGTTCCTTTGTGAACACAAGTGTTGTGAAATGTGAGTAATGGATTAAGTGAGCATTGTTGAACATTTTGTAATGTGTTGAATGGTTCATTATGGTAGAGTTGGTCTTTTGTGATCAAGTTTGAATTAATGTGATTGTTTGGATGGATTGTGTGATGACTTAATGTCAATATGGTGCATGCTATTATGAAAACGTGTTTACTTCTCTAAGATGAGCTTGTGTGGTTCCCTACTTTGGAATCATACCCCGTTTGTTGTTTAAGCAAGTTTTCTTTGCTTCGGTTGTGTCTAAAGTCCAGCTGGTACTTTTGTGTGTGTTGGGCAGTGATAGGGATTATAATGGTCTCCGAGCCAAGTACATTATAAGGCTCCTATCATTGGTTTCCCATTTTTAACCCCCTTCCTTGGGCCAAAGGTTGGGTACTTTGGGTTATGACTTTGTGTCATTTTCCCCCCGTTGTTGTTGTTGTTGTTTGGTTCCGGAACCCGTTTCAGCTCTTCGATGCTGCTCAGTTGATGCCTCTCAGATGGATATTGTTTGGTTTGAGAACCTTGGCTCAGTATCCACGTATGAGTGTTTATTTCCGCTTTATGTGTTGCATGATGAGTTGGTCGTTATTTCCAACCGGTATGGGACGGTTGGCGATAGGGAGCCTCTCATGTTATGTGCTATGTGTTATACGCTTATTTGTTAATATTGTTTCTTTATGATCATCATATTAGCATGTAATGTAGTTGCATTTTAGTAACTTACTGAGATTTATTCTCACCCCTTATTTGTTTACCGTTTTAGATAAGAATGAGTCCAGGGAATAGGTCACAGCACAGGGAGGACGTTGGTAAAGAGATCTTTGGTAAGACTTTTGGGAAGTGATATGTATAAAGGATACATTATGTAAATGTAATACCTTTAGGGTAGTGTACCCGTGACTCAGTTATTTGTATCATCTCTTTTAGTTGGTGTTCGTGTTTGTAAATTTTATAGGTAAAGTTTGTTATAGCCAAGTGGCTAAGTACTCATTTGAGAAAGTTTGTTTTGTGACTTAAAGTCATGTTTTGGTGACGTGTTGGTTGTGTGAACCTTTTTATGAAAATATATTTCGAAAATTTTCTCAGAGTTGCTTTACGACGTCTTCCTCGCGTGTCCCGGGCGTGGGGCCAAGTAGGACCACGGGTCGGGGCGCGACACTCTGTCTCTAAATGAATGTCCATTTTCAATAAATTTTTGTCCTTAATGAATGTTTTTTTTTTTTAACATAACTTTGTCCCTAAATGTTTTTTTTCGAATTTTTTTTTCACCGGTCTCTTTATACTTGCAAAAACAAAATATTTGTAAAGAGTATTACAAGATTATATATGAATCTTTACCACCAAATTCTACAAAAATTTATGTCCATTAGAATAAAATTTGGACATTCATTTAGGGACTGATGTAGTACTAAATAAGCACATTATCAATAACTATTTTTTTATTTTTACGAAAATAAATAATTAATATAAAATATTAGTCAATGTTCAAGTAGGTTTGATCGAAAGTGACCTTATTATATTATGGGGTAGAGGGAGTAGCTTATAAATTGTAACCATTGCTCATACACACAAACATATGCAAATTGCTTGCATAAAAATTAGCTTTTATATATCTAATAAGCGCATTGATTAAAAACTAACCGGAATTTTCTCGGCATGTAGTTCCTAGTGTTTTGTCCCGTGAGTCTCGTAAAATGATTTCCATTGAGCTGGAGAACGACCTAAAGAATTAAACTACAAAAAATGTAAGCAGCGAAAATCATAATTACTTATAGACAAATTTGTAAGCAGCTCATCATATATACCTCTGAAGAGCAAAAAAGTTATACGAATAAAGTAAATAAGCTAATTCCTATTACATTATTACTGGACAAAGAGGTTACTCATGTGAGTACTACTATAACAAATAACATATATAGGCATTTTGATGCGAAGAAAACAGAGTAACCATATGCACAGTTTACACCAAAAAAGTTCAAGTATACCTGTCCATATGCTCCATTTTGTTCTAAAATGGGTGGAGTGATTTTTGAACAATGGCCAAATCTTTGTACAGGTTGAATGGGAGAAAACTTGAATAGGGAGTTGGTTAATAGAGTTGATACAGAATATTAGAACATAACACATCACTTGACCATGAGACCCCCCCCCCTTCCTCCCTGAATAGAGAAAACGCCGGAAAGATGAAAAAGCATTAATATGTGTAACCATAATAGACTTTCACCAACAATAGTTACTTCCTCTGTCCCAAATTAATGTTCAAAACAAAAAGTAATGACTCAAAGCCGCAATCCTCGAATAGTAAACACGATTGCCTCCTATGCTTTCAAGCTTCAATGATTTTCAAACAAATACCAGCACAAGAAGAACTAAGATACAAGATAAAAATCAAAGAATTATATTTCCACCTCTATTTATCTTTATACAAACATAGTATAATGAAGATACATAAATAGTACAACAACAACATAAGCACTAGAATTGACAACAATAAGAGCTGCTTGGCAAAACATGTTAATTTACTTTTAATTCCTTTCCGTCTCCAACCACAACTTCTACTGAAACATAAATTTTATGCTTTTCTTAAAAATTGTGACATAAAGGGTCAACAAAGAGGCAGGACAAAGAACATTAAAAAAAGGAATCAGATAGTCATTTTTGAAGATCTGAACTATAAAATTCATATAAATCAAATCCAGTGAACTTTAGAAAAAAAAATGTACAAATACACATAAATAAAATTAAAAACACAATAAAGTAAGACTAATTCATATGAAACATAACATAAACCACAAAGTTGAATCAAATAAGCATATTAACAAACTGGAATATGATTTTGGAGATATTGACAACTCTAATATTGGGTGCTGAACAACCCTAGTAATTAAATCAACAAAGGAAGACAGATCTTACCTAAAAACGTAGATAGAGAGAACGAAATAGTTATAGAGAGAGAGAGAGAGAGACGCCAAGGACGAGTTAAATTGACTGCGATTTGGGGTTTATCAAAACCCTAGTTTTTAGAAAGTGAACAATGGCAAGAGTCGACATGTATAGCGAGAGCGAGAGAGAGAGAGAGAGAGAGAGATGGAGAGAAGAGACGAAACGAGGAGAGAATCACCTTGAGAAGAAGATCGGAGAATGTCGTCTACGGAAGAACTCTGAGGCAGAGAGAAAAGTTGCTGAAGATTAATAATGGACGAAGTGGGTTTTCGTATCTGGCCTTTTAGTTGATTTTCTTTTGATGTGTTTAATTCTCTTCTGCGATAGCAAAAGCAGACACGTTCGATAAATCACATGTAAATCTTATTTTTTGAATTTTAAATTTACATTTATTAAAGGGTGACGGTAAAAGCCATCGTGTTTGATAAAAAAAAAAGTCAGCACGCTCAAATTTCATATTCCCGCGTGTAGACTTAAATGGAGCTGGAGGAAAAAAAGTTTATGCGATTGCTTTTATGATGGGTTAGCCCATATGTTAACCTAAGGCGATGGCAGTAAATTCAATGGCAAAAGCAATCGCGTTATCTGTTCTACCGTGACTGCTATTGTTGCAGTCGCCAAATGCAATCGCGAAAAGTGAATTTTCTTGTAGTGAGAGGTGGTCGCCGATCCCCTTTCTCTCTCTCTCTCTCTCTCTCTCTCTCTCAGTGTTCGTCGGCATCTCTCTCTCTTAACTGCGGGTTTGGTTTTGTGAAAATGAAAACCCTAAACTGAACCAGCCTCTCGTAGTCTCGCCTATATAGAAAGGGTAGGGGAGTAATAATAAATGAAAATAAGGGTAAAATAGTAAATAGCCTAATATATATACTATACGGGTCGGATATGGGTCAGATACGGATATAAACTTATTCGGGTCGGATACGAGCGGATCTCGGGCAGCTACCGAACCCGTATCCGAACCGGCTGGATTTTAAAAAGCTATTACCAAACCCACCCGTCCCCGGTCGGATTGTCTCGGATACGGATCGGATTCGGTAAAATTGCCATCCCTAGTTGAAGATGGAATAAATAACTCTAATTTTCCTATTTTACCCTTCAAAAATCAATCATTTCGATTGCACACGACTATTTAACGAAAAAATTGGATGTCGTTAGTCATAGTGATCACGGACGCACAAAAAAATTAGTTTAGGCTACTCAATGCAAAAAAAAATTAGTTGAGTGATCAGATCCACTAATCGCTATTAGTTGGGTGACTTTTTATGCAATTTTTCCTAAAAATAATAAATATCATTTTAAACGACCCTATCTTTACAATGCTGAATGCTTACAGTATACTCCATCCGTTCCGGGTAAGTTGCAACATGGAAGGGGAAGCACAAAAATTAAAAAAGGAGAATAATGAGTGGTTGAGAGGAAGAGAGAGAATGAGTGGTTGGGAGGAAGAGAGAGAATGAGTGGAGTTTTATAAAAGTAATAAAGAGTTTCCTTATTTGGCATTGTTGCAACTTAAGTGGAATGCTCAAAATGGCAAATTGTTGCAACTTACCAGAAACAGAGGGAGGGGATATGATTTTTTTTTTAAAAAATAACACTTATTAACTTAATTTTTACCCAATTACATTATAAATAATGTTTTTAATAGATATAAGTTCAATTTACTTAAAATAATTATTTATTTTATTCGATAATAATAAGCGTGCCAATAACATAGACTCTCAGTCTCTCACCATCAAACCGGAAGGAGTATCTAACTTTAGAAGAACAATCGGGTTACATTGCGGAGAATAATACTAGGGGTACAAAAAGCTTACAAAATCTTGCTCACAAAAATCTTAAATGTAATGATATAAAATATCGAGCAAGATTTTATGACCTTATTTTATGCCACTGCCTTGCTCAATTGCGGAATTGTCCAACAAGTTCCAGGAAAAAAAGACGGAGACGCCGGACACGTCAAAAAAGCCAGCTGAAAATGTCTTCTTTTCCATTTTCCACAAACGACGTGACCAAGGCAAAACGTCAGTGGAATAGTAATGTCATACGTATAAAGACTGGGAAAGCCAGTGTGTGTCCTGCTGTGTGAGAGAGAAAACAATGAAAGAAAAAAGAAAGACAAATTGTTGCGTATAAGTGTATAACTGTTGAACGGCGTACAACCCAAGGAATGTTCCGCTGCTTCTCGCGCCATACTGCTCCGTTACATTCGATTGTTGGATCCAGACCTCTCACTTCCTAGATCGTGACACGTGTCTTCCATAAAAAAAAACCCAATAACTTTAAAATGCAATATCTTGAGATTTATAACTCAAAAAAAATAAAAAATGCCGTTGTGTTCGTCTCGACGAGACGAATAAAACTACATATGTCATGATATGGTTTGATTTAAAAAAAAAAACATAATTTTTTCCACACAAAAAATTAGTTGCTTTTGTCAGCTGAGATGTAACACTCTGTTCTAATAAAAATAACGGTTTCATATTCAAAAAGTAACACATTTTACAGTCAAATGTAACAGCAATTTAAAAAAAAAATTGTTTTGATAGTTTTTGTGGTTAAAAAAAGTAATATTTGAAGTGTAACAAAGTGAATATATGATTATAATTTTTTATATAGATGAATGTAACATTTTTATTTAGTAAATGTTACTTTTCTTCTTTAAAAAAAGAGTAAAAAATCATATATATAATCGGATTTGCATTTCAATTGTTATTTTCTCAATAAAAAAATTGTTACATTTTCAGATATAATGTTACATATAAGAATATAATCTGTTACAATTGAGGAAAAAAAATATTACATTCATTTTTTATAAAATGTAACATTAGTTTAGATTGTCAATCTTATGTTATTTTTGAGAAAAAAAAAGTGTTACATTTGAAAAAAAGAGTGTTACATTCCTTTATAAAAAGTGTGATATTAGTTTAGTTGTCAATCTTTATGTTATCTTTAATCTATTGCAGCAAAATTGTGGTTCCATATGAAAAAAAAAATGTTACATTTGAAAAGCAAAAAAACGTTACATTTCGTTATAATAAGTGTTATTTTTGTTGGGAGGAAAAAAAAACTCAGCAGAAAAAAAAGGAAAAAAAAAAAGAAAAAAAATGGGTAGGCTCCTGTCGCACGGTACAACCGTTGCACAGGAGACCTCCTCAAAAAGAAAATAGTACTATCAAAATACTACTAAAAAAAATACTCACAAAATGGCTCTAACTTATTTTGTACTATTTAAATTATTTAGTGTTTGGACACATGAAATAAATACTGTCAATTACATTAGTACTCCCTCAGTCGGATTCACCTTGCTCACATTTAATATTTTTTATCATCACAAGTAAATTTGGTTAAATATTATTGATTAAATATTTTAATAAAATTTTTTAAAAATTTATTTATAAATCACCAAACGAATTATCAGTAACAACTTAATAATTTTTTTTTAACTTTTTTTAATATAATTAAATTGACATAGTGTTCAATCAATTTTTTTTTTGTTGATAAAAAAGTCAAATGTAACCAATATTTGTGATTTGTAACTTATGTCTAATTTGTGAGAAAAATATTTGTGTATCAAAAAATAATCCACTCTTAATTGTTAAATTAAATAAATTTTGACTAATTATTTAATTTTAATATTTTATTAAAGCTAAAATAAGTTCATGCTCATAGTATATATAAATAATGTACTCCAATAATAGCTTTTAAATTTTTGTAAAAGTTACAAAATTTAGAACATCAACCACTAAAATTAGGAGTAGTATTTTCTAACAGGAAATCTCAGTAAAAACGACTTTACATGCGTCTTAGCGTAAAACTTGTTTTTCGTATGCGGAGTGACATTTTTGTAAATAAGCGGAATTTTGTAAAAAGCGCGGTGGCATTGCTGTAAATAATTGAAGCTTATAAAAACTCAGCAGACGCTTAGACACTAAAAGAGGCAATTTTCAATACTGCAGGAGACAACTTTTAATACTATGACATACACATGTTTTGAAACTTTCAAAAACTCACCAGCCACTTGTTGAGAATGTAAGAGACACTTTTCAACACTAGGAAAGACAGTCTTAACACCACAACCGACAATCATAACACAACCTCTAAAAGTGCATGTTTGAGTGCATATGAGTATTTGCATGAATATTTATAAGTGTAATATTACAACAAACATTTTATAATATTATTATAGGCACATGATAAAATTAGAGAAAGCAATTGTGAAAAACAAATATTCCCGTAGCTTAGTGTAAAACGCGTTTTCCTCAATACGACTCATTTTTCTTTTTATGAGTCGAGGGAGAGTGCTACCTTCGCACGTTAAGAAACTTCTTCTTTTAAAGAATTTTAATAAGACAAAAACTTGTGTGAGAACACTCTAACCCGTTTCATGGGTGAGACGTGTCATTTTTTTGACCCATTACCCGACCCACAACCCTGCTCCAGGACCCATGGGGGACCCTGCCACGTGGCAGCCCCTCATTGGCCCCAATTTTTTTTTTTTTTTTTTTGCTTTTTTTTTTAAATTTTTATATTTTTATTTTTGGTTTTTTTCGGTTTGTGAAAAGTAATAGTTACCATCTCTTAAAGTAATAGTTACCATCTCTTAAAGTAATAGTGTATATTCCTATGTTTTCTTCGTTTGCCAAAAGTAATACTTATTATAACTAAAATGTAACAAACGTGTTATTTATATGTAATAGTATTTGTAAATAATTGTAATACATATGTATAGATATCTATTTGTTTTCAAACAATAAGTTACAATGGGGTCAAATTTATCATGATACATGTAAAAGTATTACATTATCTATAGAAATCTGTTACAATTTCGTCAATCAAAGTGTTACATTTACTTGTATAAACTTACTATTACATTCATATACATAAGTTATTACTTTTCAAATGGGTAAAAACGAGTTTTTGTTTTTTTAAAACAAGTATTACGTTTACTTATGAACAATGTTACTTTAAGAGATGGTAACTATTATTTTTTGCTAAACCACTGAAAAGCCGAAAAAAAAAAAAAAAATCGGCCAATGGTGGGTTGCCACGTGGCGGGTTCGGCCCATGGGTCATGGGGCGACCCGTCTCATGCATGAGACGGATCCCCTTGTTCTCATGGAAAACCACCTCTTTTAATAATAAATTAATTAATCTATAACACTAGTCAAAAAGGAAAAACAGTGCAGTGACTGAGTGCTTCTCTAACTAACTCATTTTAATTTCCTTTCACACACAGTGACACAGCCAATGCACTACTTATATACTTCACCTCCCCCAACAATTCCTCGTTTCTCTCTGGTACATACAAAGCGCGGGAGATTCATCCGTCTCCCGCCAAAACTCACTTGATCACTCCTCCTCTTTCCTTTCCACCACTCTTACCTCGTGATTCGTGCTCAATCTCCCTATATTTCAAACCACTCCTCATCCCCGATTCCCATCTACACTCTCTCTCTCTCTTCAGCCTTTAATCCATTTCTCTTAACACTCTCTCTACTGGGTTTCTCCGATGTCCGCTCACCGGACGGTAAAGTTCTCCGAGCACATCGTCTCTACAAACAAGTTCATAGACAGTGAAAAGACACGTCTTTGTGACCCACCCACTAAGGTGGTACGGATCATCCTCACCGACCCCGACGCCACCGATTCCTCCGGCGATGACTACGACGACCAACACCAGTTCACCCGGAGAGTTAAAAGACACGTCTCCGAAATCAAATTCAAGGCACGTTCCACATCACGAAAGCAAGATCCACCACCTAAGAAACAGAATCTTAAGAAGTTGACTTTGCCGAGTTACAACGATTCTCGCCTGAAAAAGTTCAGGGGCGTTCGCCGGAGACCTTGGGGCCGTTGGGCGGCGGAGATCCGTGACCCCAACCGGAGAAAGCGGTTATGGCTGGGGACGTTCGACACCCCGGAGGAAGCCGCCACGGTGTACGACAGGGCTGCCGTAATGTTAAAAGGTCCTGACGCCGTTATTAACTTCCCTACTAAAGTTTCCGTTACTGAAACGGTCGTCGTTGATCAAACAGAGAGTAACGTAATCGCCAACGACGCCGCTTTGTCACCAACGTCTGTCCTCCGTTATGACGACGAGTTAACGCCGTTTGATGGATTTACGTACGGCGACGTTGACGCATTTGGATTCGATATTAACATGCCATTCAATTTGCCGGATATGGCCTTATCCGAGAAGTACTACGCCGAGGAATTTGGCGAGTTTGACATCAATGATTTCCTCGTTGAAGTTCGATGAAAATCATTTCGTATAGTAAAATGAATACTACGTCGCTATTTATTAATGGTAAAGAAATGTGCGGAGTTTGTTTAAAAAAGAAAAGTAATTTGCGGATTATTAATTATAGGCGAGTTGTAGCCGATTTCTATTGGCGATTTTGTGCCGTGTGAGAGATTTTGAAACTGTATTTTACAATGTATTATTATAAGTGTATAGCAATATATTTAAGCTGGTCTTATAATTTCTTTTAATTAATTTGGTGCTATATTTAGGAAGCAAATTTATATTCCTTTTGTCCCTCTATTCGATTATAAGGATCAAAATCAAAATGAAAATTGTCAACTTTGATCGCTTTTTAATTAACAATTTGCTGAATATTTGATTATCTTAATAAAAGACTAAAAAATTATTATTGAGAACATTTGTAATGGTTAATCAATAACAATGTTTAGAATTTTATTACTTAATTATTTTTATAATTTAAATCAAACTACACTTAAATTAAATTGAGAAATTTACTCTGACTTTAAAATAGGATGGAAAGAGTATACTTTATCCAATTTTATTTTATTTTTTGAAGGAATGAGGAATCAATTTTATAAGAAGTATTCCTCCGTCCCAGAGTATATGTCTACCCTTTTATTTGCACGGAAATTAAAAAAAAGGTGGAAGTGAAAATTAAGGAGGGAGTATATATATTCAAATATATTTCTAATTTGAGTATATTAAAAGATGCTTAAAATATATTTTTATTAATTCAAACCACATGAATAAACTGTCTCCTAATATTACACCACCACCACAACCATTAATTGCATGAATGAGTGAGGAAGAAATAAAAATATTTTTCTGTCGTAACTCATAATTTCGATATTGTTTTAAAATCTTATTGACCAGTTATTCGGGAGTAACAAGGGGGGGACATAATCCCTTGTTTTCTTTGGACCAAACATTAATTGCATGAGTGAGGAAGAAATAAAAATATGGTCGGGGGTAAACGGAAGTCAGTGCCACGGAAGGAACAGTATCAAATGGGGTGAGTTGAGAGATAGTGTAGTCAACACCTGTTGTAAGCTTCTTAATTCAACCCTCATATCTTTTTCAACAATTTTCCTACTACATCCAAAATAACTGTTAATTTTGTTCAAACAAACAAATGTACGTTTGACCAATAAGTTTAAACCAAAAATAAAGATCTTAATAAAAATCTAAAAATTAATTTTAAAATGATTATTAATTATAATACAATAATAAATTTTAGATTATAATTAATCATTATTATTTTTATTTAAATTAGTGGTCAAAGTTACATTTGATTGACAAAAAAGGACAGTTATTTTGGACCAGAGGGAGTACTAATTAAGTTTGTTCATATGTGACATATTATTGTCTCGATTGATAGCCACCATATTTACAGACAAAATTTAATATTTTGGTGTTTTTTTTTTGACGATGTCCACGCCATAAGGAGACGATGAGAGGGATCGAACCCTAACTCTCACCGAGAGTGAGACTTGGCTTTACCACTGGACTACAGAGACAAAAATTTAACATTTTGGTGGACTGGTGACATTCAGCTTAATGGCAATCAAAATAATGGCTGTCACATTTAATTTGTGAAACTATCGATCACTATTAAAATGGTTTATTCAGTACGGTAATAGGCAATAGCAGTCAAAATAAAGAATGTCACATTTAATTTGATACTTCATTCGTTCCAGACTAGGGTTTTTAATTTGAATTTACACGAAAATTAAGAAAAAATAAATGTTGTAAGTATGAAAAATAAAGTTTGAAACAGTAAGAGAGAGAAAATGGATAGAAAGTTATTATTGCAAAAATAACAAGTAGGTCTCATTATCCATTTTAAATAATAAAGCTACTAAAAACTTCAATATTAGTATGAGAAAGATTAAAAAAAGAAAATAAAAACCTTAGTATATGAAGCGGAGGGAGTACAACTGTACATAGCCAGTTGGAAACGAGTCCAAATCTTCTATGACACTTCGTGTACCACTTCATGTGCCACAAGTGATCTAATGACCCACAGTTATTGAGATTGGTATTATTGTAATATTATGCAAACATGTGAACGGTTGGATTACAACTGGTACATGTAGTGGCACACAAAAGTGATACATGAGATCTTAACTCGTTGGAAACCCTTGTTCTAGCGTCCTTTTAATCTCTTATATTTTCCCTCATATATATATATATATATATATATATATATATATATATATATATATTGCCTTAGCCTTAAAATTCTTTCATCTTTCATGTGTACTCCTTCCGCCTCATAATTATGTGCACAAAATGAGTTGTGCACGGGAATTAAGGGATAAATAGAGTAATGAGTAGTTGTTGTGAGTGTGAAAACTGAAGTAGGAGAGAGAAAGTGGGTGATGAATAATAAGTTGATTTGTGTTATGAGTATAAAAGTAAAGTAGGAGATAGAATGTGTGGAAGAATATTAAAGATTTTTTGCCATTTTAAGAAAGTGTGACTTATCAATGGAACGCTCGAAAAAGAAATTTGTGCATATAATTATAGGACGGAAGGAGTATGGGATTGCTCAAACATCAAACTAAAAAAAAAAACATGAGCAATGCTAGGGGCACAAAATAAGCTCACAAAATCTTGCTCACAATATGAGGTGGCGATATTTTATTGGTTGCATCGATAATGGACCCGTCACACTCTAATTTAAAACACCAATAAAATCCTTACACCTAAAATTTTGTGAGCAAAATTTTATGACTTTTTTGTGCCCCTAGTATTATTAAAAAACGTTCAACAATTAGAAGAAATGGAGAGTGAGAAAGAGGGTGCTGTTTTGCAGGAACGTTTTCCAAAGGGCAGCAGCCCTTTTTGACAAACAAATTAAACAATGGTTTCTTTTCACTCCAATTACTCCTCTAAAATTAAAATAAAGCTCAATTTCGACCAAATAAAATTGAATTATGAATCTATAGGAAACTGTCCGCCGCATGGCATGCTACAGCTTTTGGAAAAAGGTGGAATTAGTAGCCTAAGATATGCCTTTCTAACCTCTAAATTGCACAAAACATAAGGGGCCTTCTAATTATTGATAAAATAAAGTTTACATTTCTTTCTCACAAATTACTCTCTCAGTTGCTATTCCCTCCCTTGCGTAAAATAGTCATATTTTAACTTCTTACCGTTATTTTAATGAGTCAGTTTTAATGAAAACATGTTTTACAATTAAAGTGAGTGTAAATCAATTTTTTCTCAAGATTTTCACTATCTTAATTAAATTTTAATTAATAATAATAAAATTAATATATATATATGTATATATATATTGACGCACCATAAAAAAATATTACTGTACTTTTTTTTAAAAAAAAAAATCTTGGAGATTTGCTTCAAAAATAAATCATTTCAAAATGAGAAAATTTTGGGGGAAACTAGTTCCTCCATAAGTTATAAAAAGTCTTGTTTTTATATGGGTTAAAGTTTAGGGTTTAGGTTTAAGGTTTAGAGTTTAGGGTTAAAATTTTAGGGTTTAAGGGTTAAAAACATGACTTTTTTATAACTTACGGAGGAACTAGTTTCCCCCAAAACCTACTGCTCTTGTTAAAAGTGTAGACATTATCCTACATCGGGAATTAACTAGTCATGTATTGTATTGACTATATAAAAATCATGGGTTACTCCTTCCATTACCAATTGATTTTGTGATGAAACCTCGGACTTTATCGACTAGCCATGCATTAACTACATAAAGAACATGGTTCCTATTATATAAAAAAAAAATCAATCAAATTAACCACCTAAAAGATTCTCCTGCCTCACCATGCTGGTGTTGTCCCAACATTTTAGATAGGGGTGTAAATGGTTCGGTTTGGGGGGATTTACAGACCGAACTACTAGTCATCGGTTTGTGAAAATTCCAAACCGAACCGAACCAAACCAAAACGTTATGGTTTGGTTCGGTTCAAACCGCGGTTCAAATCATAGTTTAGACTACGGTTCAAATCATGATTCAAACCGCAACTCATTATTACATTTATTTTAAAATTCCGTGATCACGGAGGAAGTGCGAAAGATGTGGGTCTTGAAGAGGAAAATCGGATGAAGAGAGAGACTAGAGGAAGAGAGAGGCCGAAGGAAAAAAAAAACACTTTAGAATATAGATCGTGGAGAGAAATTGGTAATTTATGTATCGCAAATCGCAATGAAGATAACAAAGGATGAAATCAATATTAAATAAAATACAAAATGAGAGTTAGGAATAGTCTATGTAATGTAGGCGTTCTTATTGATCTAATAATAAATATACAAAGATATACAAAATAATTAAATAAGATGTGAAATTGGGGTTAGGATTAATTTATGTAATGTGGTTTGGTCTGGCAATTCAGCTTGGTGATTCGGTCTCGCGGCCTCAAACCGTGGTTTGGTTCGGTTCACTCTCACACCGCGGTTTGAACCGAACAACTTACTCCCCTTATATTAGAAGATGTGCGTGGAAACTGAAACTAGGATTTAAAAATGAGACCCAATTCTTCATTCTCTACATTAAGTTGATTAAAAAAAATTAGTATTTTGATTCTGATGGTATCCGATATTAATTTTTGTCGGAAATAACGAGTTCAAATCTTTTGAACACGTGCTAGCTTAATATAAAAACCCTACAAAAAGTTGACTTTAGAAAGTGAGTCGTTTTAAATTTTGGGATTTTTTTTTGGCTCCTCTTAAAATTGAATGCCCAAATATGACTACTCACTATGAATTTGTCAATGACCAAGTCTCCACCATACACTTTGACATCCCCATAATGGAAATGCAGTGTACTTTTCCCTCATTGTGAGGGATCTGGATCCAGTCCAAGCCGCATCGAAGTTCATCCATCAAATATCCTTTCTTGTACATAATTACATTAAATGGACGTGAGGCGAGAGAGGCGGAAAAAAACGATCTAGACTTTGCAAAATAATCAAGCTACAAACAATCAAACTCTTACGCAATCCGATGTAATAGACTTATTGCTAATTTGCTATTGCGGATGAATTCCCTCATTCCATTTTCTACTAGATATGAACCTGTGCTTTTGGTATACAATTAAGCAACATGGCAAGGATCAGAATTTCACTCATCCATAACATAATATACTCTCTCCGTCTCAGCAAGATGTCTCACGTACTTTTACTTTCCTCTGATCAAACAATTCCATTTTGATTTGAAAATTCAATTATTCTCATAGAATTTTGTTAGGTTAGTTAAAATATCATACAATTTTAGTTAAAAATAAATTGCGTTGATAAAAAAATAAATATAAGATTAACTTTATGGGAATGAGAAATATAATTTTAACTATAGTGAGTTAGTGACATACAAACAACTAAAGTAGTACTTCCTCCGTCCCAAAATACTTATAGTTCTAGCACTTTACACACATATTAAGAAAAGCAATCAATACACATCAAATAGACTAAATTGCCCTTTGAATAATTCAACTACCAAGGCAATTAAATGATCTTACAGTGACAACTACTTATCATAAATAAGGACAGTTTAGGTAAAGTATGCCAAAGTTGTATGAAAAATTGTGAAACTGCAAGTATTTTGGGACAAAAAATACATCCTAGAACTGTATGTATTTTGGGACGGATGGAGTATTACAAGGTGTCAAATAATGAATACTAAATGAGAAAACAATGCTTTGGACATGGTAAGTTTACCATCTCTTTCCTAGAACATAGTACTTGTCAAGAAATCACTCAAAAGGAAAGATTTCACATGGAAGTAGTTGAGGTAGGGTAGGTTTAGAAATTTCTCAAGGAGTGCTATTACATATCTGTCACAATATTAATGGAAGTGCCCACCACCACCTTCACCTAGCTTAGTTGGTTCACTATTGAGGGGCATAGTGGGAAGAAAATCAATAATATTAATAAAAATAAATAAATGATAAAACTAACACCACTAATTTAATGGCGGCTAAGAAGAACAAATCCAAATGTTTAAATCGTACTCGCTCTGTTTCAAAATAGATGTCGTTTTAAGCATACTTGCACAATTTTTAAGAAGTACAATTAATGCATTTGAAAAAGTTTCATATACCTCTAATGCAATCTAATTACCTAGGTAATTAAATGCTTGTGCAAGAGATAGTTGATAGTTCATACTAATTCACTATCATTAATAAGGGTATAATTAGTATACAACAACAAAAATGTCTTGAAAATAGTAAAACGATAAGTATTTTAAAACCAAAATTAACTCTCAAAACGACATTTATTTAAAACCGATGGAGTAAAAAGAAAAAGCTTGTGCAGAAGGTGTCAAAGAAATTAGGAAATGTTTGTAAAGGAAAATCGGACTTGGATTTGGTGGGTCACAAGTTGGTCACCGAAAGAGTACTACTGGCGTTCGTTTCAAAAATAGTGTTTTAATAATTTTATTCTAAATAAATGTTTTTTTCTATAAAATGTTGTCTCTATGATTTTACTTTTTTTTTCTTTATTCATCGAAAATTAAAAATTTAGAAGGTGTATATAAATAATATTTATACAAATTTCTCATTAAATTGTGAAAAAGTAGGTATTTTAAAAATATCTCTTAAATTAAAAAATTAGTAACATTTATTTTGTAAAGAAGACACTACATAAATACCATAGGAAGTAAGTAGGTAGGAAGCATAATACTCTTTATCTCATAATTAGTCTAGTAACTAGTATAACAATTTATTTGTCAATATTTTTGTAATATATGTTATAGTTATAACAATGTAACTACTAGGAAAACGCTCATTACTCATGGAAATTTAGTGACAGACTAATTCCGTCGATAGTAGTGGCATGCAGAATCCGTTGGTTACCAACAGAAATCAACTTTTGTCAATGCTGGAACCTCAAAAGTTAAATTTTAAAGGTTACTGACGGCATTTAAACTTCCTTACGGACATTTTCATAAATAATACTGATAAAATTTTCGTAAGTAAATCTTAATTGACTGTAACCTAACCTCAGAAGTTCACTTTTAAAGGTTACCGACAAAATGAATACTTACTTATGAAAATTTTCGTAAGTAATATGGATGGAAATGTCTGTAAATAATACTGACGAAAAGTTTCGTAAGTAAATTTTAAACCTTGCCGCGCTTACCCCCTCTCCCAATTTGGATTTTCTTCTTCTCTCTAATCTCTATGTCTCTCTAGACAAAAAACACCATTACACAAACACACCAAGCGCCATCCCCCCCCCCCCCTTTGACTCTTCCAACACAATACTAGAATAACTCAATATAGGGACGGAATTTAGCAACGCCCATGGTTATACCTAAATAGAGACAGACAAATGTCAGTTACGAACGATTTTATCGTTGCTAATGTTTTCTAAAATGGAATGACCTGAATGAAATTTAAAACGACTTGGGCGTGGTGTATGAGTTTGATGTGTATTTGTTATATGAGTGTGTGTTCATGTGTGTATGTAGATCTAAATCTCTTAGTGTATGAGTTAATGTTTTCTTCCAGATTTTGATTGATCTAGCTAGACATAAAGCTTGGATCTGATAATGAAAACTTACTTGGTGTTGAATAGATGAATTTGAATGATTAATTTCATGGGTATAAGGATTATATTTTTATTATTACGAAACGAGTATTGGCTGGGTGATGGAATTTGAATGGAGTCGTAGGGTGAAGGTGGTGTGCCGGACGGTGGTAGGCACGGTGGTGATTTTGTGAATGTTTGTGGGTTAGTTATAACGCTCTTTAATTTAAAAAATCAAGTTCTTAATTCCTAATAATCCTATCAACTATTATTATATTTGAGTATAAAAACAATTATTATATGTGAATATAAAAACAATTATTATATTTAAAAGTTTTATTTTTTAAACAATGAATAATGTTACTGATGAAATTGTCAATTACTTATCGCTAAAGTTACTGATGGAAATGTCAGAAAGTAAGTTTAGTGACGGAATTTTTCGTCAGTAATACTCTGGCGAAGTTCCCAACCTATGTACAGGGTACTACTTTATCTACGGCGATAATGAATAATGTTACAGACGAAAATGTCAATCATTAATCGTTGAAATTACTGATGGAAATGTCTGTAAGTAAGTTTAGTGACAAATTTTTCCGTCAATAATACTCCTATGAAGTTCCCAACCAATGTACGAGGTAATACTTTATAGACGAAATTCTTTTCCATTTACTGACGTTTGTTTTTGAAGTGATACCTACGGCAATTTTCGTCAGTATTACCAACAAAAGAGTACTGGACTCCCGACAGAAGGATTCCGTCACTAAATCCAATTTACCGACGGAAATTGATTATTATCTGCAAAAATTTTAGTGGGTAAAACGCGCATTTCTAGTATATAAACTGACAACAAATATTTTTTTTTTATCCCCAAATGAGTGGCCCAGTGGTAAAGTCAAGCCTCACTTTCGGTGAGTGCTAGGGTTCGATCCTCTCTTCTCGTCTCCTTCTGGCGTGGACATCGTCAAAAAGAAAACTGACAAAAAATATTGTACTCCCTACTTCCCAGAGTATATGTCCACATTTCATTTTTAGTTTGTCCCATAGTATATGTCCACTTTTCTAAAATGACAAAGAATCTTTGCTATTCCTCCCACTCATTCTCTCTCTTACTTACTTTTATACTCACAATACCAATCAATTTAATATTCCTTCTCACTCATTATCTTTCTTACTTTACTTTTATACTTACAACACTTACATCACTTTCACAATTTCTTAATCTCCGTGCAAATGAGAGGGTGGACATATACTATGTGACGGAGAGGGAAATATTTTTTGTGAGATAAAATGAGATATTAATGGAAATAATTGAATGATTGAATGTGGTTGTTATGTCATTTAGGCTCACAGCCGCCTTCCACTAGTACAAATTTTGCTGATTGTTTTTAAATATGAAAACTTGTCGTGGGTATTAGTTACATACTTACATGAGGGGTCAAGAGTTTTATCACTCAGACAATTGAACTTAATTGCTTTAAGAAATGGTTCTAACTTCTAAATGTCAATTAA
Source organism: Campanula takesimana (assembly GCA_026119855.1). Taxonomy (NCBI): domain Eukaryota; kingdom Viridiplantae; phylum Streptophyta; class Magnoliopsida; order Asterales; family Campanulaceae; genus Campanula; species Campanula takesimana. The sequence continues at coordinate 290,337 of JAOWBW010001420.1, forward strand.
TAATTCTATAAAAGCAAATTAAATGTGCTATTACGCTTGTAGCTCCCTGAGAATTTGTTACTCCCCCGTCTCAAAATAGATCGTTTTGGAGTGCTTCACAGATATTAAGAAATGTCATTAATGCATGTGAAGAAGACTCAAATACCCCTAAAGTAATTCAACTACCTAACTAATTAAATGGTTAGGTAAGAGAGTTCATTATCATTATTAAGGGTATAATTGGTATAGAGCAAAAAAGAAGCTTTGGAAATAGTGAAACAACAAGTATTTTGAGACAAAATTTAACTCTCAAAACGACATCTATTTTGAGACGAATGGAGTAAGGTTTAGTCACTTCAGATACCTAATCATTCTACTCTATCGAACCAGCAAGATAATCCCACTTTGCAATTGATTATTAATAAAAAAGAGTTGGTCTCCTCCTATAAAACACGTTTTTCTTAGTGGTTAGAAAAAACGTGTTTTTCAAAATCGTCTAGCACTTATTAACACACTTACTGGATATTCGTAACACAGAAATTGGTCATCTTAAACATTGTTACTGGCTATCTATTAGCACTTCTGCTACTCTAAAAAAAAATTCAGAAAAAACCTTCTGGCTATCACTTTCAAAGATTCTCGTTATCAATCTCATATCCAGAAGCCTTTATATTGATATCCAGAAGGCTTTATATTGACATCCAGGACCCTTCTGACTATCACTTTCAAAGGTTCTGGCTATCAATCTCATATCTAGAAGGCTTTATATTAACATCAAGAACCGTTTGAGAAGTTCTGACAATTTACAAAAATGTCACCGCGCGTTTTTTTAAAACACTTCTGGCTATCACTTTCACAGTTTTTGGATATCAATCTCATATCCAGAAGGCACTATATCGATATCCAGAACCGTTGAGAAGTTCCAACTATTTACAAAAATACGACCGCGCGTTTTTTAAAAACACATTTTTCCTAAGCGTTTAGTAAAACGCGTTTTACGCTAGATTTTGGCAATAAAAAAATTGTTAAATTATATTATTCTAAATACCCATAAAGTAATTCAACTACCTAAGTAATTAAATGGTTATGTAAGAGATAGTTCACTATCATTATTAACGATGTAATTGGTATATAACAATAAAAAAAAACTTTGAAAATGGTGAAACGACAAGTATTTTGAGACAAAAAATAACTCCCAAAACTGAGACGGAGGGAGTAACATATTGTCATGATATTAATTAAATTGATAAAAGAAATAAAACGATATTGTGTTTTGGGAACAATTTTAATACATGGACACCTATCACACACTCCTTTTGTCCCTTATAAATAATCATTCAGTATTAAAAATACTATCAATATAAATTTTAAAATCTAAAGATAATAAGCTTTTCATAATAGTTAAAATTTGATTGAATTGACTATGACTCAAACGGGACTATCGAAATTTTTGGCAAATTAATAAAAATTGTCATTGACAATTTACTTCAAATTTTACTTTAGAATCTAAAACATGAAAATTTATTTGATTTCACCTCATGTAGATCTATAAAATAAAATAAAAAAGAATTTATCTTTTGAAAATTTAGAAATATATACCCCTTCATCTAGAAATAATGAAAAAATATTTAAATTTATTCTTAAATTAAAAGTAAATTTAAAATTTAGATATTAATACCGGGAAGGGGGAAATTTCTCTATAAATAGCACTATCGGGTGTTGGATGGTGCATGCACCCAACACAAATGTCTTTTTCCTAAATTTATAGCCACCAAATGGTTATGACGTCCGTTTGATGACATACTATTTGAACTGAATTTACGAAAACAAATACTAAATGAGAGTATTTTTTTTTTAATTTGTTTTTATAAACCAAATGAGAGTATTATTAATCTCTCAGTAGTTTGAACCATCTATACATCTAGTGGATTGTAAGGCTATTTTTGGCAATTTAATCCACAACAAGTTTAATTTTTATTTTTCTTGAAGAAACACCAAATTCAATTGCATTAATGATAAGAACAGAGACGGCACTCAACATAAGTCGGAGGCTCACCCCAAATATACATTGAAGATCCATTTAACCTACAACGAAAAAAAATTCGATCAAAATCTTGGGACGCTCGGATTCTACTTCAAATAAAATTTGGACACTGCCTCTTATCGGCATTTAAAAACTGTATATACACAACCGTCGTATTAATTTACACGAGTGTGGTGTTGGAAGGAAATTGTGTTGAGAAGAATTTACAAGCGAAAATTAGAGGCTCTAAAATGGAAGATAAATTTTTTCACTCGTTTTAAATTAATAATCTCATTTTACTTTCTTCTTTTTTAAGCGAACAACGCAAACTTTCATTAAACATCTTAAGCATGTGGTACTCCACAACAGTTGGAGGTGTTGGAATGTGGCATTTGGTTCAACTGTGGATGAGTTCCATTTGTTGGTCCCTTTGAGTTTGACCATGGTCAATGTTGATATACATTGTATGATATAGCAAGAGAAAATTGGTATTTGGTGAAAGTCAAATGAATTAAATACATAGTTCTAAGACTTCAAAGATAGGCATTTAAGTACTTTTAATTTTCAGTGATGAAATGAGTTGTTTGCCATCCCTCATGGAAAGAGAAGGCGAACCTCCCCTTTGATTGGGAATATTAAAAGGGCTTTATGAAAACCCGCATGAAATTAAAAAGGGTAGTTGAAGTGCCATAAAATTACAAGGCATTTCATAGTCCCTTGTTCAAGCTACATGTAAGGTGTGCTTGAAACCCTTCGATCCCCACTCGCTCGCTCGCTCGGCTGGGCCGAGAACGCGCTCGAGCGAATGGTTCGGTTCAAGGGCCTATCTTTTTAATCAAAGTTTATTTGAGGTTTCCTTTTTGATAACAGAAATTAGTTAAGTCTGTCAGTTTCTAACTGGACTCTAACTGTGCAGTTTCTTTTCCTTCAAGAATAAGTAACTGGAAGTCAGGTAGATTTCAAAGTCCTTCTCAAAACCCTAAACTGACTTAATACAAGTATACATATACATTCCCGTTAATTTTGGTATGTAAATTTCTGATTGGTCACAGAATGAACCTAGAAAACAATCTTTGGTTTTGAAATCTGGGTTTATTTACTTTTTCATTTGGATTTCGTTGGTTTGATAGTGATTGTTGTTATGAAAGTGTTGGTGGATGGCAGTGTTACTTTTTAACAGTGGTGGTGAATGGTGGCGGTGGTTGAGGATGGTTGTGGTGTTGAGTGGAGGTGGATGTTGGTGTTATTTTTGGCAGCGGTGGTGGATGGCGGTGGGAGTGATAGAGGATGGTTGTGGTGTTGAGTGGCGGTGAGGGGCGGTTCTCACTATTACACAAGTAGTGTTGCTTATGAAATTGTAAACAGAATTTAAAAATTAAGGGCTAAAATGAAAACGAAAACTAGGGATTGGAACGAATAAGAAAAGTCAATAGTTTACGCACCTTTAAGAATTAACGATAAGAATTGGATGAGGCATGTGTTTTTGACCTCTTTGCCTCCAAAAGGAAGTCATGTGCCATTGCACGTGATAGTTAACGGCAGAAAGTGGACGTCGTAAGCAATAATACCTTTAATGCACATCAAAAAGAGTTAAAATATTTTTGATATAACAAAAATAAAATAAGTTACTAAACCCGCACAACCTCAATAGTTGAAGTACATTTTTTTTGCATTTTTAAATTAAAAAGTGAATGATCACAAAACCTATCATGTGACATGCAGATGAAAAGTTATGTTAAATTTCTAGCATTCGTTAGGATCTAGGAGGCAATTTGGGATTATTTAAACATTGGGTATCACTTACGATCAAACTTCGTGCGATGGTGCAAAGTGGGATTTGTTGTGTATTTTGGAGGTAAATGTATTTTGGCCTTAATAGCTTAGTATCGCTCCTAATGCCTTACGATCAATCATCTCACAATCCCCTTTGTCATGCCTGCAGGTTTCTCACCAAAGGTGAATGAAGATTTTTTGTTTGTTTGTTTGTTTGAATAAATTTGAGTAATAATTATGTTAATCTTAATTTTTTAATGAAAAACTAAAACTTGTTACTGATACAATATTATACTCCCTCTGTTTCAAGTAAGTTGTAACATTTTGCCATTTAGGTCATTTCATTTAAGTTGCAACAATCCAAAAAATAGAAGTTTTTTATTACTTTTATAATTCTCCACTCATTCTCTCTCTTCCTCTCAACCATTCATTATTCTCCCGTCAGTCTCTTTCATTTCCCACTAATTCTTTCTCTTCCCCACTACCTTTCATTCTTAATATAATATTAGTATCCTTAATTTTTGTAACCCCCGTCCTAATTCCTATTAAATTCTTGTCTTGCATAATTATATGCTATTTTAATTGAGTTAATTATTTAACTAATTGAGCAAATTTAAGTCCAAATTGTTCAAGTTGGAACATTAGGGTTATTTGTGAAAATTAAAGTTTAGGGGCCTTTTTGTCAAAATTGAAACTTGGAGGGCCTAATTGTAAATCTTTGAAAGTTGAAAGGATAAAAATGGGGTTGCCTTCTCTGATTGTTTTTCCCTAAAATTTTGTTCTCGTACTTTCCTCTGTCTCAGGAAAGAAAGTTAGGATTTACCCTATTCTCGACTCCTCTCGCTTAATTATGCATCTGTTCGAAAATCCGACTTCGCATAAATGATCAGGGCAGTGAGTAGAGCATTTCCTGCCGAACAGAAATTAGTTTGGGTGAATTGATTTCGGACTATGTAAGTCACTAGCTCCCCCTTGCTTGTAATAACATGCCTATGTGTTATTCTTGATACTTGTACTTGTTAATTTCGTGATTTGGTTGAATTTTGTGATACTTGTAAATTTGGGACGAAAGGAGTATTCGTATGAATTACAAGCATGAAATAGATTTGCAAAAGTTTCCTGGGAATGTTAATAAGAAATTATACTCCTATTCGTGAGACGGTAAAATAGTAACATGATTTAAATATTATTAGAAAAATTGTACCATTATTTGTGGTACGGGAAAATGAATGGAAATCCCTAAATGATTATATTAGTATATTAGAAAATTATACTTATACTTTTGAAACGGTGAAATATTTAATTGGAATAAAAGGAAATTATCCTATTATTTGTGGGACGGTAAAAGAAATGATTTGAGCTTGAAATAGTGTCCTGGGTATTGCCTAAGGGTTAGTGAAAGTATACTCCTACGCTTGGGACGGAGAATTTTAGGCCTGGAAAGAAATTTAGTGTTTGCTGAAAATTGTACCAGGCGCCCGGCCACATAGATACGAGCGTCCGCCCATTTCATCAAAAGTTTTGGTTTCAAAAATGCTATACTGAGCCGCCGCCCGGTCCCCTGTTTCAACAAAAGTGTTTTAAATCTAAATTGAAATGAAAGCTTACCCCTCCTAAGGCATATAGCCTTAGTATAAGATGTCCTAGCAAGTGTTGTGATACCTTAAGGGTATCAGAAGTGAGTCTTGAACATGATTATTCAATGATTTGAATAGAGAATTTGAGCCTAAGAGTAAGAACTCTTTTAATTGTCTTGAAAGTGCTAAGAACAAGCACTAATGTGTTATATGTGTCTTGATTCCAATGTTTGTGTACCTTAGGGCACTAGAACAATGTCTTGAGCTTGAACATCCAAAATATAGGATTAAGAACTTGTAAGTATGAGATGTATAACTCATCTACTTAGCTTGAACTTGAAGTATAAGACAATTAAATCTTGTACATGACTTGAATATCCAAAGATTGAAATAATAACTTGAGTATAAGATAATTAATTCTTGTACATGTCTTGAACATCTAAAGAATTGGATTGAGAACTTGAATGTATGATGATAATGTTGGTGTTGTATGCTCTAGGCACGTTTTGTAAAACGATTAATGTTATTTATATTAATGATATTGAATGTTTGATTATTATATCCTTTGCATGTTTATTATAATAATCCCCGTCCCTGATAATTATGATTAATTGTTAGTATAAGTTTAATGGATAATCATATGATGATTATGGTGTATGGGATACAATTAAACTTATGGGTATTTGTTGGAGACCAAATACTGGACTGACCCATATGAGATTTATGTTGGTAGTGGTGCCCTAGGCACGTTTAATAAACGTTGTAATTGTCATCATTTATTTCATATCAATAAAGAGATGTTTTGATTATTATTATTATTCATGTTTACTTATAATAATCTCTGTCCCTAGTACTTGTTAAGCACTAGTATAAAGGCTAAATGATCATGCGATGATCATGTTAGATTTATGGGTACTTGTTTGGAACAAGGTACTGGACATGACCCGCTCTATGAGATTTATGTCATGGTCTATGTCATACATATATCTCATATTAGTTATGTCATTTGAATCCTTAGACATGAAGTTATTATAGTCTTCCACTCGATGAACATTATGTTTGACATATTCAAACGCTACTTTTAACCGAGTAGTTATAAAGGGTATGATTGGCATAATCGGATTCTCGTTGGGAAGAATAATAAGCTAAATGGATTTGTCCCTCCACGGAGAGATGTCAAGCTTGGCCCCTCGAAGGAATGATGTTGATGAAATGTTCGGACCGGACTCAAATGGATTGATTGGATCAATAGCATTTGAATTATCAACATATTCGGAATCGAGAAAGTATTGAACAAAACAAGTTGACTGTTTGACCATGACTTGTGTTCAATGACATCGTGGACAAAGGGATTGTGACATATTCTAAAGGAATGCAAACTTGTATCTAGTTATACTATTTGGGTAGGTGTGACGGTTTGCTAGAACCTAATCATATCTTATGGGATCATGTTTGAGCCCATTGCCAACTTAGTATAATCCTAGAGGGTCACACACAATAGAACGAATCTTAAATAAAAGGACTATATTGGTATTTAGGGTCGGAGGACTTCCAAGGAATTTCTGGAAAGATCTGGGCCTCCTGGTCAACCAAGCGGGCGCTTGGGTTGCACCAGGCGGGCGCCTGTTCAAGCCAAAAATGAACTGGAGTTTCTGCCCAAACAGGCGGGCGCCTGGGTGGTACCGGCGGGGCGCCTGGTGCTCCCGATTGGAAATTTCCTAATTCGATTAGGAATGGTTTTTTGGCACAAGATTCCTATTTGGAATAGGTTTTAATTGTGTATAAAAACCCCAATTCGCCAGACCATATTAACATGTGATTGTGTGAGTCTCAAAGGGTTTGAGAGAGAATTTATTTTGTTCTAAGATATCCTTGATTGAGGAACAAAATAATTCACAAATAAATTCCATATAGTTCTTTACTATATTGTGAAAGTGTGTTTCATAATATTGGTCTAGCAACCAAGATCAAAGAAGCTCCTTTGATATTCGTTCGAAGTGTGGATACCGCTAGAGGGTGAATTTTATCATCTACAAAGTTCGTGATTTGTTCGTGATAAATCTTCAAGATTTCCACCAAGACCAAGAGAAAATTCATAGCCATCAAGGGTTAGTTATTCCTCTATTCATCTTGTTGTATTTGATTTAATCATATGAACGGATCCATGGCTTTGGGTTTCTTAAAATTTTAATTGCTAAATTCCGCTGCGCATGTTACTACGAAACCCAACAATTTATGTCATGGTAACAATGTCATAATTAAGTCTCATATAGTTATATTACTGGAATCTTTAGACCTGAGATTATCACAGTCTTCCACTTGATGAACATTACGTTTGACATATTCAAACGTTACCCCTAATCGGGTAGCTATAAAGAATGTGATTGGGGTAATCAGATTCATGTAGGGAAAGGTAATAAATCAAGAAGGGATTTGTTCCTCGTAAGAGAGAGATGTCAAGCTTTGGCCACTCGAAGAATGGTGTTGATGAAATGCATGGCCGTGCTCAAATAAGATTTGTACTATCAATATTCTGGATCGAGAAAGCATTGAACATTGTAAGTTGACCATTGACCATGGCTTACGTTCAATAGACATCGTGAAACAAAGAGATTGTAATATGTTCTATAAAGGATTCACGAACTTATACAAGTTATATTAATTGGGTAGTTATGATGCTTGCTAGAGTCCGCTCATGATTTATGAGCACAAATGTGTTTGGGCTCATTGCCAACTTAATATAATCCTATGGGGTCACACACAAAAGAACGAATTATATAAAAGGCTAAAATCAGGATTCTGGTGGTGCTCGGCCGAGCACCTCATAAGACTCGGCCGATCATGTACATCAGAAGGTCAGATTGTTTTGGAGCAAGGTGCTCGGCCGAGCACCTCAAAGGACTCGGCCGAGCAGGCCCTGTTCGGGCCCAATAACTGATTTCGTGTTGTGACGGGTTTTAACCTATTTCTCCTAAAAGGTTTAGGACTAATAAGTATATAAACTCCTAACAACGTCCTAATCAGTAGAGATTGATTCCATATCAATTAGAGAGCCTCCGAGAGAGAGAAAAACAAGTTCTTCTTCTTCCTCAAGAACAAGAACATTAATTTTCATATAGCCTTCAAAGTAGAAAGAGTTTCTATTGGGTCTAGCAATCCGGTTCAAGAATCGTTCTTGAAATTCGTTCGCGTGTGGATAAACATAGAGGGCGTTGGCATCAACTCCTTCAAAGTTCATGATCCAAGTTTTGCGGTCGTTCCTGCGTTCGTGATTCAAAGAAGCGCGAAGAACAAAGATTGAAGATCTCAGAATTATAAAGCTCCGTCATGGTTAGTGTTCTAAATTCATCCTCATATTAATTTAATCATCGTGATCGGATCTAGGCTTTTGGGTTTTATTCCGCTGCGCATGTTTGCTCAAAACCCAACAGATAAAATCTTGTACATGCCTTGAAACCAATACGTGTGTATGGTAATGAACTTGAAAGTGCTATGAACAAGCACTAATGTGTTAGACCTATCCTTGATGTGTATGTACAAATCTTGCACATAATTACTTGATAGAATGTGGCTTGTTGACTACTTGATACTTGGTATTAATAACCAAAGAGTTAGAATGTGGAACTAGATAGAGAATGAACAACTCTAAAACATACTTGAATCTAATACGTGTTTATTGAAAGTGCTATGAACAAGCACTAATGTGCTAGTAATTAGTTTTAATCGTGCATATACTCAATGAAGTATATAAAGTATAAAGAAGATATCTTGTTCTTGAGATGAGTTCCTAAAAAAAGAGGGACTAGTGTAATATGAAGATAATTCATAAAACAATGATTATAGAACACAATATGTGTTGGAAAATGTATTCGATTATTAACGATACATATACGCGAGATATGATTGTGACTAGGTACAATACGACCTATTCGACTACGTGTTTAGAGTCTAAGATGTTGGGCTCTACTTGAAAGTAAGGGTATCGTGATAGACACATTAGTGTGTTAAAGGTTATATGAATATGTACGTGTAAATATTTCATATGACAAAGTGATATAGTATGACATACCCTACTACTTGGTTGTGGTCTGTTATTAATAGACTCTAATTTGGCTTGATTGTGTTACGTGGACACATTACGTGCCATTGTTATACTGAATTAAAAGAGTTGAAGGTTCAACTTGAGGAATTTCTTGATAGAGGATTCACCCAGCTTAGTATATCTGCATGGGGTGTATTTGTATTGATTGGCATGAAGAGATATGGTACCTTGCGATTTCATATTGAATGCAAAGAATTCAACAAGGTGACTATAATGAACCAGTACTTGTTATCGTGTATGGATGAATTATTTGATCCCTAAATTAATTAGTGGTCTATTCAGTGTTTGATTGATAAGTGGCTACCATTATTTGGAAAGTCAACTATGAGGATATACTGAAGACATCTTCTTATATCAGGTATGCTCGTTATGAATTCGTGATTATGCTATTTCGATTGATATATGATCTAGCAGTATTGATGGATTTGATGAATGATATCTTCAAACCATAATTTGATTTCTTTGTGATGAAGTGATTAATGACCTATTGGTGTATACAAAGTCGCAGACTGAGAATTGATTGTATTGAAATTTCTTGAGAGAAACAATTGTTTCCAAAAGCTAGTAAGAGATAGAGGATCTATTACCTTGAAGTGGATGCCTGAAGTAAGTATCTTTGTTGACCTATATAAGTGGAAACAACCGAGGTACGCATGTTCTTGAGATTTTCTTGATCTTGTTAGAGATTCATTAATGAATTTCGAAGGTAGCTCTACCATTAACTATTTGACACAGAAAGCTACATTTTCCGATGGATTGATAAATGTGAAGCCAAATTTTTAAATATTGAAATGATGGATGACCACAACTTCAGTATTTGACATTGCCTAGTGGATTCGACTAGTATGATAGTTATTTGGAGGATATGACCAGTGTTACTATTTTCTCGTGTATGTGTCAAGATTCACCAATATATTGGATATGATAAATTCATTATGCATAGTGAAGCTCGAACAAGAGATAAAACGTGTGTTAATTCAAAATGGTAACGTACTTGTATATGCTTCGAGGAGATGAATTTTTATGAATAGAATAATTCTACTCATGACTTGAAACTGATTGTGATCCTACGGCTATTGTATTAGCGGATTCATTGAACATAAAGACTTGTATTTCATGATTGATGGTACTGAATGGAAGAAAATTTCTGAGCATTTAACTAAATCCTTGAATTGCGATTATTTAAAAGCAGAATATCAGAGATCGTTGATTTGTTATAATCCTTCGAGATTTGTGAATATATGAATATATTACGATGGATTTCGTGAAGGATTATCATTTAATAGATAAGTCCTGATGATATTGGTTATAGTGGATTGATTAATCAAATCTGCTTGACTTTATGTGTTGTGATGTTATGATCGATACATCTTGATTACATGGAATACTGTGTGATATAATATATGATAGGGATTCTTGTTCTACATCTTGTTCTACACCTTGTTTTACATCTTGATTATGATAATTTTTTCTGAGCACTCTGGATATTTAACCGAGGTTGCTTCTTGATCATATGTTGCGAGCATGTGAAGTGGATTTTCTTGTGGCTATTGTATGAGCTTGCTATTTAGCGGAAATTCCATCACACGAATTACTTAGTATATGGGTAATTGCTTGTATGGATACTTGATTCTTGTCTTGAGCACGAATGCTTCTTGTGAAAGTTTCATGGGAAAGTCACGGTATCGAGAAGGTTATGTGAGAATAATACTCGCAGGTAATTGATAATATGGTGAGGTATACCATATTCTTGCTATTCTTGAGTTCTATTTGTTATTTATATGTGTTATAATTTCGATTAGTAAAATTCGAGGACGAATTTTCTTTAAGGAGGGGAGGATGTAACGCCCGTCCTAATTCCTATTAAATTCTTGTCTTGCATAATTATATGCTATTTTATTGAGTTAATTATTTTAACTAATTGAGCAAGTTTAAGTCCTAATTGTTCAAGTTGGAACATTAGGGTCATTTGTGAAAATTAAAGTTTAGGGGCCTTTTTGTCAAAATTGAAACTTGGAGGGCCTAATTGCAAATCTTTGAAAGTTGAAAGGATAAAAATGGGTTGCCTTCTCTGATTGTTTTTTCCCTAAAATTCTGTTCTCGTACTTTCCTCTGTCTCAGGAAAGAAAGTTAGGGTTTACCATATTCTCGACTCCTCTCGCTTAATTATGCCTCTGTTCAAAAATCCGACTTCGCATAAATGATCAGGGCAGTGAGTAGAGCATTTCCTGCCGAACAGAAATTAGTTTGGGTGAATTTGATTTCGGACTAGGTAAGTCACTAGCTCCCTTGCTTGTAATAACATGCCTATGTGTTATTCTTGATACTTGTACTTGTTAATTTCGTATTGAATTTCGTGATTTGGTTGAATTTTGTGATACTTGTAAATTTGGGACGAAGTGAGTATTCGTATGAATTACAAGCATGAAATAGATTTGCAAAAGTTTCCTGGGAATGTTAATAACAAATTATACTCCTATTCGTGAGACAGTAAAATAGTAACTTGATTTAAATATTATTAGAAAAATTGTACCATTATTTGTGGTACGGGGAAATGAATGGAAGTATCCCTAAATGATTATATTAGTATATTAGAAATTATACTTATACTTTTGAAACGGTGAAATATTTAATTGGAATAAAAGGAAATTATCCTATTATTTGTGGGACGGTAAAATAAATGATTTGAGCTTGAAATAGTGTCCTGGGTATTGCCTAAGGGTTAGTGAAAGTATACTCCTACGCTTGGGACGAAGAATTTTAGGCCTGAAAAGAAATTTAGTGTTTGCTGAAAATTGTACCAGGCGCCCGGCCACATAGATACCGAGCGTCCGCCCATTTCATCAAAAGTTTTGGTTTCAAAAATGCTATACTGAGCCGCCGCCCGGTCCCCTGTTTCAACAAAAGTGTTTTAAATCTAAATTGAAATGAAAGTTTACCCTTCCTAAGGCATATAGCCTTAGTATAAGATGTCCTAGCAAGTGTTGTGATACCTTAAGGGTATCAGAAGTGAGTCTTGAACATGATTATTCAATGATTTGAATAGAGAATTTGAGCCTAAGAGTAAGAACTCTTTTAATTGTCTTGAAAGTGCTAAGAACAAGCACTAATGTGTTATATGTGTCTTGATTCCAATGTTTGTGTACCTTAGGGCACTAGAACAATGTCTTGAGCTTGAACATCCAAAATATAGGATTAAACTTGTAAGTATGAGATGTATAACTCATCTACTTAGCTTGAACTTGAAGTATAAGACAATTAAATCTTGTACATGACTTGAATATCCAAAGATTGAAATAATAACTTGAGTATAATAATTAATTCTTGTACATGTCTTGAACATCTAAAGAATTGGATTGAGAACTTGAATGTATGATGATAAAATCTTGTACATGACTTGAAACCAATACGTGTGTATGGTAATGAACTTGAAAGTGCTATGAACAAGCACTAATGTGTTAGACCTATCCTTGATGTGTATGTACAAATCTTGCACATAATTACTTGATAGAATGTGGCTGTTGACTACTTGATACTTGGTATTAATAACCAAAGAGTTAGAATGTGGAACTAGATAGAGAATGAACAACTCTAAAACATACTTGAATCTAATACGTGTTTATTGAAAGTGCTATGAAACAAGCACTAATGTGCTAGTAATTAGTTTTAAATCGTGCATATACTCAATGAAAGTATATAAAGTAAAAGAAGATATCTTGTTCTTGAGATGAGTTCCTAAAGAAAGAGGGACTACTAGTAATATGAAGATAATTCATAAAACAATGATTATAGAACAAAATATGTGTTGGAAAATGTATTCGATTATTAACGATACATATACGCGAGATATGATTGTGACTAGGTACAATACGACCTATTCGACTACGTGTTTAGAGTCTAAGATGTTGGGCTCTACTTGAAAGTAAGGGTATCGTGGTAGACACATTAGTGTGTTAAAGGTTATATGAATATGTACGTGTAAATATTTCATATGACAAAGTGATATAGTATGACATACCCTACTACTTGGTTGTGGTCTGTTATTAATAGACTCTAATTTGGCTTGATTGTGTTACGTGGACACATTACGTGCCATTGTTATACTGATTTGTATTCGCAATTATTGCGTTCGTGTACTTGTATTTGGTGAGCACATGATTAGATGGTTCATGAAGATCTAGTCCACTACTTTTGGACTTAGTTCTATACTCTCGTAGTTCAAGTAAATATCTACTTGTGCATTCTTGTGTGAGTCCAGCTGGTCACCTTGCTTGCTCGGAGATGTATAGGTTCACGCTTATCATGAGGCTGGGGCCAAAGTGATAATCGGGTGCCTATGTATCTGCGCTTGACCCCTTTACTACAGCCCATAGTAAGGGCATAGCTTCCTTTATTAGATCAATACGCCTGATAAAAGTGAATGCTAAAACTCGTGAACACCTCGTGAATCTTGTTCTTATTAGTGACACTGGTTACTGGGTCCTCTTGTGTACTGCACAGCAGCAACTTGATTGATTGTGATTTGTCAACTGCAATAAGCAACGACAACAATGGTTTACTTGGAGGAATAAGGTTGGAATATCCTTTGTAACGTGTTAGTTTAGCCTTATATGCTAGTTACTTGATGAGTTGGCTTAGCCTCTCATATACTTGTTACTTGATTACATCTTGAGCATGATTATTTGATAATCTTCTTGATTTGCATGATTACATGATAACATACTATGTACTTTTATCTAGTAACTTACTGAGATTTATCTCACCCCGTTCCTTGTTTATTTGTTTCTCCCCCCCCCCAGGAAAGCAAGTGGTAATACGTTGTGAGGCTCGACTTAGCAAGGGCCTACTTGACAGGTTGTTCTTGTTGGGGATTGTTATCCTTTCCAGTTTTGGTGAGAACGATTGGGTATCAGTTGTTTAGACTCAGTATATTGGGTAGACTTGTATAGTGTTCTTATAATGCCAGCGTATGTGCTAGGCATGTTTTCCGCTGTGTACAACCATTTGGTTTAAATTTCTTGGTATAAAACTCGTTGTGAGCTATCTTAGCTCGTTCCTCTTGAGTATATATATGATGTCAGTTTGATATAAGTAGATGTCATTCAGTTTCTCGTTTCTTGTTAGTCACGCGGATCCAGGTTCGAGGTTCTATTAGGGGATCCCGGGACCTGGGGGCGTGTCAATTTCTCAACTTCAAAATGAATGTTTCAACTTACTTGGAACGGAAGGAGTAGATGTTATCAATAGTAATTTTAATTTAAATAATATGATTAACTTACGTATGTAATTGTTAAGTTTAAAGTTCATTTAAACAAACAACCAAATAATAAAGTAAAACTTTTACTATTGACAAAGAGGGAGTAACAACTGGCACGCACATCGAGCTAGCTTGTTAATTTAAAGATGATTTATTATGGATAATACATAGCTGCGCACTAAATCTCAAGCTCAAGCTTGAAATTATGCGTACATTATTACATTTTTCGATATATCTATCTATTGTCCGGAAACTACTTCTTCTTCTTTTTGATGGGAGGATAAAAGCTTGTTCCGTTGAAACCTGCATACATGCATGTATTAATTAATTTCACAATTTCGAGTAATTACTTACTTATAATATATTTTTTTAAAGATGAATAAAATGAAACGAACCTTGAGAGCAACCGACATTGATAGTTTTCATTCAGATCCTTAACACGCGCTTTATTGGCAAACCATAGTCAGGTTTGACATAATGAATACACGTAAGGACTCGCCTTGTGTGGTCTGCGCAACCTCCTTCTGAACAGAATATTTGTGTATCACTAGCGGTTACATTCAACCACCCATCTTCCTTCAATGTGTATTTTTCTGGGCATACATCAGACACCTATATATATACATATACATAATATGTGACAAAATATATATTGACATTTGCACGAAATAAATGGACGTTATAAATAAGATGGTCAGGCAGTGGATACGAACGTTTTTGAGGCAATAATAAGCACTTAACCACTTTTATGAAAGGGGTAAGTTTGTGTTGGCCGTCGGATCCTTTTCATCTGTAATCAAATCATAAAGCCAGAAGAAAAATCAGTTAATTTTAAGTTGAATGATTAAATGTTTAAAATTAGGGGGGGGAATTATGAGGAATAAAGGAAATTACTGAAGTGTTTGGCAGAGCATAGTAGCAGGGAAAGACTGAATAATAGGCTGATGAGGTTAGCTCTGCCAGAATTCGCCATTAATTTTCTTTATTTGACCACTTTGTGCAACAAATGGATTAAATACTTTTTAGTTATGATAAAATGAATAGTTTCACTAAGAACAAGGGGAATAATAATCTAAAGGTAGCATATTCCTGAGAATGCATTTTTGACAAATACAAGAACAATGTACAGCAAAACATGTCAAACGTATTGGATATACTCCCTCCGTCCCAGCACAAGTATGACTTCTTTCCCTTTTTTAAGTCGTTCCAAAACAATTGAGACTGTCCAAAATAGAAATGTTTTTAATATATTATACTCAACCAACACCACTATTTAACATCATTTATCCTCTCTCTTCATTTTCTACCACTCAATTTATTCAACTAACACTACTATTCACCCACTCATCATTTCTCTTTATTTTCTACCACACATACACTATTATTCTTTTAATTATTGTGCCCACTCTTTTAATCCTATTTGTGTATATATGTAATCTAAGTGATTGAGCAGATATACAATATTGATGACGTCATCATAATATTAACCATAATAATTCATTATAATTATTTTTGGTACACGGTAAACCAAATTGGTACAGAAGATCTGATCTCAAATAATATTACTTTCTCCTTCCAAAATAAATGGCACATTTAACATGTCCAACGCTTTTGAACAGTTTCCCACTCTCTCTCTCTCTCCATCCCAAAATGATGACCGAATTTGCTTTTGATCAATAAAAATTCGTTCATTCATTTTATGACAGAAATAATACTTATGTCCTAGGCATTTATCATCGTACAATTCTTTCTTAATTCGGTCTCTTTGGATCGGGCTCAGCCCGATACCTGAACAACAAAATTATTATGTCTGTTTGGACCCGTAAGTAATGGGCCGAATCAGACGGCAGTATTGAAATTTCGAAGTTAAGAATCAGGGTTTGGGCCTGCTCAAAAAACCCACATGAATTCCTGTTATTTTGTGGATTAGTCCATTTCTTGGCCTGAAGGTAATATTAATGTGTGGATTTATATTCAATCTTCCCCGAGTTGAAACATTAAAAGTTCCTAATTTGGGTCATAATAATGGCAGCAGCCAGCAGACCATATACCATTAATTGGGCATGTAATTGACATGCCAATTTTTTTAAGGAAGTCAAGATTTATAGAGATAAAAATAATTTTAGTCAAAGGGTTTGTGCCCGAGCGTCATCTTAAGCAGGTTTAAGTCTCTCCGTCGTAGAGGTAACTTTTAAGATAAAGGTGTCAACTTGTCAAGTGACCCACCCTTCCATATAGTGTAGCATTGCCACCGCGCATGCCCGAGCCAAAAAAAATTGCCCTTCTGCCGTTCCTCGTTAGATTAGGTTTAGTGTTTTAAAGTGACAATTATAAAACTTTTGTAACACAATAATTAAATAAATAAAGATTGTAATGCACAAAATGGCTTATTAGTGCCTCTAACTCACTTTGTTGAAGGTATTGATGAATCGACAAATTGAAGAAACTCTTGTGTGTGTTTTTTTCGTATGGACTTTTTATAATTTGTAGAGGAGGAACTAGTTTATCTCAAAATTTTCTGTTCGTACTATTTTTCCTTTTGATATTTTGTTCTTTAACATAGCATATCAAAAAATCCCAACATCTTTCATGTGC